>BQMB01000674.1:490000-559509 GCA_027943415.1 Closterium sp. NIES-67 | reverse complement strand
CGCGCCTCTAAACGTGGTGAGGGCAGCGAGGGAATGCGGCACATGGCAGGTTTTGAGGCGCCTCTAAACGTGGTGAGGGCAGCGAGGGGAATGCGGCACATGGCAGGTTTTGAGGCGCCTCTAAACGTGGTGAGGGCAGCGAGGGGAATGCGGCACAATGGCAAGGTTTTGAGGCGCCTCTAAACGTGGGTGAGGGGCAGCGGAGGGGAATGCGGCACATGGCAGGTTTTGAGGCGCCTCTAAACGTGGTGAGGGCAGCGAGGGGAATGCGGCACATGGCAGGTTTTGAGGCGCCTCTAAACGTGGTGAGGGCAGCGAGGGGAATGCGGCACATGGCAGGTTTTGAGGCGCCTCTAAACGTGGTGAGGGCAGCGAGGGGAATGGGGGCGGGGGGGGTGAGGCAGCGAGGGGAATGCGGCACATGGCAGGTTTTTGAGGCGCCTCTAAACGTGGTGAGGGCAGCGAGGGGAATGCGGCACATGGCAGGTTTTGAGGCGCCTCTAAACGTGGGAGGGCAGCGAGGGAATGCGGCACATGGCAGGTTTTGAGGCGCCTCTAAACGTGGTGAGGGCAGCGAGGGGAATGCGGCACATGGCAGGTTTTGAGGCGCCTCTAAACGTGGTGAGGGCAGCGAGGGGAATGCGGCACATGGGCAGGTTTTGAGGCGCCTCTAAACGTGGTGGAGGAGGGAGGCAGGCGGGGGGGGGGGGAGCAGGGGAATGCGGCACATGGCAGGTTTTGAGGCGCCTCTAAACGTGGTGAGGGCAGCGAGGGGAATGCGGCACATGGCAGGTTTTGAGGCGCCTCTAAAACGTGGTGAGGGGGGAGGCAGCGAGGGGAATGCGGCACATGGCAGGTTTTTGAGGCGCCTCTAAACGTGGTGAGGGCAGCGAGGGGAATGCGGCACATGGCAGGTTTTGAGGCGCCTCTAAACGTGGGTGAGGGCAGCGAGGGGAATGCGGCACATGGCAGGTTTTGAGGCGCCTCTAAACGTGGTGAGGGCAGCGAGGGGAATGCGGCACATGGCAGGTTTTGAGGCGCCTCTAAACGTGGTGAGGGCAGCGAGGGGAATGCGGCACATGGCAGGTTTTGAGGCGCCTCTAAACGTGGTGAGGGCAGCGAGGGAATGCGGCACATGCGGCACATGGCAGGTTTTGAGGCGCCTCTAAACGTGGTGAGGGCGAAATGCGGACATGGCAGGGAGGCGCCTCTAAACGTGGTGAGGGCAGCGAGGGAATGCGGCACATGGCAGGTTTTGAGGCGCCTCTAAACGTGGTGAGGGCAGCGGAGGGGAATGCGGCACATGGCAGGTTTTGAGGCGCCTCTAAACGTGGTGAGGGCAGCGAGGGGAATGCGGCACATGGCAGGTTTTGAGGCGCCTCTAAACGTGGTGAGGGCAGCGAGGGGAATGCGGCACATGGCAGGTTTTGAGGCGCCTCTAAACGTGGTGAGGGCAGCGAGGGGAATGCGGCACATGGCAGGTTTTGAGGCGCCTCTAAACGTGGTGAGGGCAGCGAGGGGAATGCGGCACATGGCAGGTTTTGAGGCGCCTCTAAACGTGGTGAGGGCAGCGAGGGGAATGCGGCACATGGCAGGTTTTGAGGCGCCTCTAAACGTGGTGAGGGCAGCGAGGGGAATGCGGCACATGGCAGGTTTTGAGGCGCCTCTAAACGTGGTGAGGGCAGCGAGGGGAACGCGGCACATGGCAGGTTTTGAGGCGCCTCTAAACGTGGTGAGGGCAGCGAGGGGAATGCGGCACATGGCAGGTTTTGAGGCACCTCTAAACGTGGTGAGGGCAGTGAGGGGAATGCGGCACATGGCAGGTTTTTAGGCGCCTCTAAACGTGGTGAGGGCAGCGAGGGGAATGCGGCACATGGCAGGTTTTGAGGCGCCTCTAAACGTGGTGAGGGCAGCGAGGGGAATGCGGCACATGGCAGGTTTTGAGGCGCCTCTAAACGTGGTGAGGGCAGCGAGGGGAATGCGGCACATGGCAGGTTTTGAGGCGCCTCTAAACGTGGTGAGGGCAGCGAGGGAATGGGACACATGGCAGCTCGGGACATGCTTTCGAGTCAACTCAAAAGCAGATAGAGACTTGTCCACGGAACGGGCGAGGGCTAGTTCATTGGACTATGGACAAGGAGAAGCCCGCACAGGTGGGCGATGTTGGTAGGTACATGTGATAGTATGTGAGGGAGAGTGAATTTTGAGGCGCCTCAAACATGTGATAGCATGTGAGGGAGAGTGACTTTTGAGGCGCCTCAAACATGTGATAGCATGTGAGGGAGAGTGACAGAAAAGTGTGTTGTGGAGGAGAGAGGGGAGATATTGAGAGGGGACATATTGAGAGGGGAGAGGGCGATTTCATCGGACGACAAGGAGAGGCACACACAGGTGGGCGATGTTGGTACACGTGTCGAATCCTGGTTGGACGGGCACAGGCCCCGAGATCTGGTTGTCTGTGATGTCAAGGAAGTAGAGGTTCGTTAGATTCGCCACCTGGCAGCAGGGGAGAGGGAGGGGCGTGTGAGGGGGGGAGGGAAAAGGAGGGGGAAGGGCGATTTGGGATGAGCGTGAGGGAGACGCCAATGGCGTTGGTCCTGAGATCTGGTTGTCTGTGATGTTAAGGGACCAGAGGCCAGTCAGTTTCGCCACCTGCAGAAGGGCGTGTTGGAGAGGGGAGGGGGGAGGGGGGGAGAAGAGGGAAGGATATGCAGTCGAGGACATGCACTCATTCCTCAAGAGGCCGATGGCAACAGGGAAGGTGTTGCGCACGGTTTGCTGCCAATCAGTGTGGTGAAGAACGGTGCAACGAGGTACCCACCTGTCTAGGAATGCTGCCAGACAGCTTGTTGCTGCTGACAGCAAAGAAGCTGAGCTTCTTAACGAGGCCGATTGTAGCAGGGATGGGCCCCGACAGACTGCACCCGTGCATGTCCCTGGTGAGATGCAGTGCAGTGCGGTGGGATGACGTGGGGAGGGATAGGCAGGGGGGAGGTAGAAGAAACAAGGATTTGGGGGAAATGGACCCTGACAGACTGCATCCGTGGTGGGATGTGATTCAGTGCGGTGAGGAGAGGTGGGTGGAATGGTGAGGATGGTACTAGTCACGTTGCAATGCAGTGCGGTTGAGGGCGGTGTAGTGCAGTGTGAATAGAGGCAGGGTGGGATGGAAAGACCTTTGAGGAGAAACGGAGGGACGAAACGCACGGGGTGGAGAACGGTGGTGAGAGGTGGAGCGAGTGTGAAGGAGAGGGATTGAGGGGGTGTGTGCGAGAGAGTGAGGAAAGTGACTGGTGGGGAAGGAATTGGGTGCAGGGAGGATTATGAGACATTGGGAAGCAAGCAGACCGGGCATAATGATGAAGAGAGAGATGAAGAGGAGGGATGAAGAAAGAGGAGGGATGAAGAGGAGGGATGAAGTGGAGGGATGAAGTGGAGGGATGAAGAGGAGGGATGAAGAGGAGGGATGAAGAGGAGGGATGAAGTGGAGGGATGAAGTGGAGGGATGAAGAGGAGGGATGAAGAGAGGGATGAAGAGGAGGGATGAAGAGGAGGGATGAAGAGGAGGGATGAAGAGGAGGGATGAAGAGGAGGGATGAAGAGGAGGGATGAAGAGGAGGGATGAAGAGGAGGGATGAAGAGGAGGGATGAAGAGGAGGGATGAAGAGGAGGGATGAAGAGGAGGGATGAAGAGGAGGGATGAAGAGGGGGGATGAAGAGGAGGGATGAAGAGGAGGGATGAAGAGGAGGGATGAAGAGGAGGGTTGGTTGGTGGCATGCAACTCTTTGGCAGTCGAACAGAACGGCCAATGTTTGCAAGCAGACTCGTTACAGGCTATAACTCACAGCATGGCGAGGCTGGAAAGAGAGCCGATGGTGCTGTAGATGCTGCCTGTGAGGCCCTGGTTGAGTGAGATGTCCCTGAGAGGGGAGAGAGGTGTTGAAGAGAGAGAAAGAGGAAGGGAGGAAGGAGGGGGGGAGAGAGCTGATGGTACTGTAGATGCTGCTTGAAAGGCCGGGGTTGAGCGAGATGTCCCTGGGGGGGTGAGAGGTTGAAGGGAATAAAGGAGCGAGAATGCGACGCCCGGGTTGAGGAAACTGCTGGGCTGGGAGCGAGGGGTTGAACGGGGTAAGAGGAGCGAGACTGTCTGTCAAACCAGCTGAGACTGTAGTTTAGGGAACGGAGCCTTTGTCCTACAAGCAGTTTAGGTAGCAGATTAGAACAGAGAACAGAGCACGGGTCAAACAGGAGAATTTTTAGTCGACTAAAAAATCAGACACAGTGGCCTCTGACCTACCTGCGACCTACTGACTTTAAGGCCAGGATGGGGGTGGAGGGGGCAGGTTAGAGCAGAGAACAGATCAGGGGACACTCAGAAAACTAGCCTAGAGCACTGTGAGGAGGAAGGTCACTCGAGGTAAAGCTCAGCGTGGATTACTTCCATGCATGAGGAGGTCTCTATTGTTGAAATTGCGGGTGAGGGTGGTACACACACAAAAATGGGTTACTTGCATATCCATGCATGAGGACTCTTTTTCTGAAGCGCCTAAAAAATGGATTACTTCCCGGCACAAAAGTGGAGACGCTTATAAAGGGTCACAGAGCAAAGCCGACTGAGGAGTCTATTTTTGAGGCGCCTCAAAAAGGGTCACAGAGCAAAGCCGGCTGATTTGTAAGGTAAGGGCATTGAGCCGTACAGTATTACATGGATGTTCGGGTGCGGGTGGTACACACACGCTGCAAAGCTTTTGAGTCGACTCAAAAGGACACGCTGCAAATCTGTTGAGTCGACTCAGAAGGACACGCTGCAAAGCTGGCTGCTTCGTTTCGACGACAACATAGTGTCACACAGGGATGTGATGGGAAGGGGTGGTGCATGCTGCAGAGCTGACTGGTTTGCTAGGTAGGGGCATTGAGATGGCTTTTGAGTCGACTCAAAAGTCACACAGGGATGTGATGTGAAGGGGTGGTGCATGCTGCAGAGCTGACTGGTTCGTTAGGTAATGAGGGCAGATATGCTACGCCATGTGGGGCATTGAGCCAATGAGCCGTACAGGGCTGTAAGGGTGGTGAGCTCAAAGAGAGCAGGAGGAAGCTGCCCGGAAAGCCCCAGCCCTTGAAGAGTTCTGCCAAGCAAAGATGAGGAGGAATGAGGCGGGAGGAGAGAAAGGGGATGAGCCGAGGCAGGAGATGAGTTGAGATGGGTTGAGATGAGGGGGAGAAGTGTGGGGGAGAGATGAGGGGGGGAAGATGAGGGGGGGAGATGAGGGGGAGAGATGAGGGGGGGAGATGAGGGGGGAACGAGGCTGGACGGGAAGGGAGGGAAGATATAAGGAGGGTGGGATGGAAAGCAGTGCGCCCTTTTGAGGGGCCTCAAAAGGGCCTCAGACGGGCCTCAGACGGGCCTCAGACGGGCCTCAGACGGGCCTTACAAGCACCTGCTGTTCAAGTCAAGGGTGGGTTACAGGTGGGTTACGCAGGATGGACGGGTGCTGCTAGAGGTGGCAACTTCGCGGCAAAAAATACAGGAAGACCACAGAGAGGCTTCGTGACAGAGAGGTGACCATGTGAAGGGGTGCACCCACCACCACCACCACCACCACCACCACCACCGCCACCGCCACCGCCACCGCCACCGCCACCGCCACCGCCGCCGCCGCCGCCGCCGCCGCCGCCGCCGCCACCACCACCACCACCACCACCACCACCACCACCACCACCACCACCACCACCACTACTACTACCGCCACCACTACCGCCACCACTACCGCCACCACTACCACCACTCACAGCGATGTGCCCACATGGCTGCCTGTGCCGTTGCTCTCGCAGCTCACCCCCAGCCAACTGTAGTAGCCACTGCTGCTGCTGCTGGCCGCACAGGCGTCGTCCCCATTCACTTGCACTAACAGTGATGGAGCACTCTAGCGCCGTGACCACTCGCAGCGATGTAACGTTGTAACCACTCACAGCGATGTAACCACACGGCTGCCTGTGCCGTTGTTCTCGCAGCTGACCCCAGGCCAGCCGCTGCTGGCAGCACAGGGGTCGTCTCCACTCCAGGCATTGAAGAACGAGTTGGAGGAAGGAAAGGCTGACGCTATGGCGCGAAGGGTGGCCACTGGTGGAAGGAAGGGGGAGGGAGAGGAAGGGGGGAAGGGGATTTTTTAGCCTACTCAAAAGAGACACCGCTGCTGCTGCTGACAGCACAGGGGTTGTCGCCAGTCCAGGCATTGAAAAACGAGCCAGAGGAGCCAAAAGCTGCAGCTATGGCGCGAAGGGTAGCCACTGGTGGAAGGTAGGGGGAGGAAGAGGAAGAGGGGGTTGGGGAGAGGTTTTGAGTCGACTCAAACGGCACCGCTGCTGCTGGCCGCACAGGTGTCGTCCCCCACCGAGGCATTGAAAAACGAGTTGGGGGAAGGAAAGCTGACGCTATGGTGCGAAGGGTGGCCACTGGTGGAGGGGGTAGAGGAAAGGGGGGAAGGGGGAGGGAGCTGGGTGTTGGTCGGGAACAAGGGAGAAGTGGGTCGTCCCCAGTCCAGGCATTGAAGAACGAGTTGGGGGAGCCAAAAGCTGGAGCTATGGTGCGAAGGGTGGCCACTGGTGGAAGGATGGGGTGGGGAAGGAGAGGGGAAGAGAGGGAGGGAGCGACGAAAGGGAGGGAGCGACGAAAGGGAGGGAGCGACGAAAGGGAGGGAGCGTGATGCCTTGGGGAGGAGGAGGCGGAACAGAGGGGAGGAAAGAGGGGAGGAAAGAGGGGAGGAAAGAGGGGAGGAAAGAGGGGAGGAAAGAGGGGAGGAAAGAGGGGAGGAAAGAGGGGAGGAAAGAGGGGCGGGAAGGGGGGTGGGAAGGGGGTTGGAGGGAGAGAGGGGAAGAGAGAGAGGACGAGAGGGAAGGAGAGGGAAGGAGCGTTCAGCCCGGCATTTGGGAAAAGGCGTCGGCGTAGGAGGCAGCGGACAGCACGGGAGGGAGGGGGCCAAGACTGACGCGCTGCGACATTTCGAAAGCTCTCAAACTTTTCGAAATAGTGGAAAGCGAAGGGCCGTAGGAACGGAAGTGAAAGAGCCCCGAGTGAGGCGATGGTTTTGGAAGGCGGGAAACGGATGGAGCCGGGGTCAGTAACGCGTATTTTGAGTCGACTCAAAATACAGCCGGGGTCAGCAACGCGAAAGCTACTATCGGAGAATGCATCGGAGCTAGTACGGCAATACACGGCAGATTGAGCTGTCAGAATGGAGATTATTACATCGCGGTTGCTTTGCTTGGAAATGTATGTACACTGGATCAATTTTTTGAGGCGCCTCAAAAATAGACTCCTCACGCGGTTGCTTTGCTTGGAAATGTATGTGCACTGGATCATCCAGTGTGAGCTACGCCGTCGGCATACAATTTCGTCGGAGGAATTCCGCGGCTAGGCAAGAAACGTTACTAGCTGATTGTCGAAGTGCACTGAGTTTCGATCCCCGTTACTCTTGCGAATTTGTTCGCCCTCATGCACTGTACGCGAACCAAACGTACATACCCCGCGTGATGAGCCTATTTTTGAGGCGCCTCAAAAATATCGCCCTCATGTAGTGTACGGGAACCAAACGTACATACCCCGTTAAACTGTTGGTGGGGCACTGGGATCGTCCTACAGTTGAGTGTGGGAGGGCTACAGGTCCGTCCTGGGAGGTAATGGGTGCGCTACCCACCACAACAACATGCCCTTTTAACCCAGTCGGTAGCGGGCTGGGGCAACATAAACTGCCCGTTATACTACGTATTTTGGGGGTTGGACTGTTGGGATAGTAGTAGAAGGATTTGGAATTACCTTGAGCTGGGTCCGTCGCGGCACTAACGGACTGGATTGGCCCAAGATTCAGAATTGCAGCAGCGATCAACACGGCGACTTGCGCGAAAGAGATGCGTCGTCCCTGGGGAACTCGATTCGCGAAATTCGCGAGATTCGCGAGCGACGCGAAGCGCCGGTCCATGACGCTGCTACGAAAATGCGACACGGCTTGCTCGGTTAGGCCGCGTCGCTTGCGAATGAAGTATACGAAGGTATTAGTACAGCTAGAATGACCGGGTATAGGTAACCGTCGCGTTCCAGCTAACCATGGCTAGGAAAAACAGCTAATAACGAGTCACTCGCACGGTGCGAAGGGATGGCAAGTCGCGGCGCGTCAAGAGCGCGGTAATGGCATGGTCCAAGCGTTGTGAAAATCCTATGTAACGCTCCGTTTCCGAACGACACGAAGCTTGGAACAAAAAACGACTGAGGAAGACAGACGGAAGCTCTTTTTCCGGAAAAAACTGGGGGAGATCAGGAAGGACGATGTCGGAAAAACAGCGACTAGAGCGCTAACGATTACTGTAGTTAGCAAGAAGTTGAAGCCTGTTTGGTAGCGACCCTCCTATAAAAACTCCAGCTTGAGGAAGAAGGGAGTCTTCTGGGGTTCACTAAGCGGGCCGGCTAAGGCAGGCTAGAACTATCTGCTGCTGAACCGATGCTCTTCATTTGCCCAGTGGTTTTGTGCGGGACATCAGCTGCAAGATGCCGTTCAAACGGACTTTTCAAACAGGCTGAACACGGTACTGCGTGTTTCAGTCCTACATTGTGCGGTGCAGGGTGGTGACCATTCGAACAGACCCTTATCGAACGCTGGTGTCCCACACACCCCACGGGCTGGGAGGGAAAAATCATGCCTCGCCTGATCCGCGAATCGCCTGCTTGCAAATCACGGCAACTTCTTGGCTCCGAACCAAACCCAACAGGCAACACTCGCGAAGCCTCAGTCGAGGGAACCCTGCCAAAGCAGCAAGTTCGAGCTAAACACGGTTCGTTATCCGGGGCAAAGTCAAGTATGGAAAAGGTCTCAGTGGCAGCAAGGAGGCGGTGCTGGGTGAAGGGATACCGCTTATCACCATGTAGAAACGTGCTGTATCTTAGCAAGTCTTGTAGCACCCATCTGGAAATCGAGCCTGAGGTTCGATATTCAGGCTTGACCTAAGGTATGAAACCTTGCATTCCGAACCTACAACTCTGGTGCGACAGGGGCCTTCGGCATTCCGAACGTATCCTTTCCCATCGGGGCCATCAATCTGTTTCCATACGAACCGCCACGTGAGACATTTTCACGCACGCTCATTTTTGCTCGCCGCCACCGTACCCCTGACCTGACGGTTCGTCAACACCTGGAAAACATTTTCCACCAATCAGTGAACGTTGTACAGTGCCGCTTGCCTGGACGGACGGCAACAGAAGGGAGTGCAGCAGACTGGGTGAGATGAGATGGCGCCTAAACCAGAACCTTCAGTACACCCTGACGTGTCATCTCGTGCCTAGGAAAATGTTATCTTGTGAATGTTGCATATCTTCAATAGATGATACCACGTTTCACTCACATGCTTACTATGCACACTTTGTAGCAGACCTCCACACAACACGATCATAGCAATGAGCACGGCAACAGCATGGGCGCAAACGTGGTGGAAGTTATAAGAATAGGTCTAGGTAGTCTGTGTTGTAGGTCGGGTAACCTTACAATGTCGTTATAATTAAAGTAGTAAGTTGCCTACTCCAAAAGGTCTGCATACTGAGAGAAAAGGAAAGGGAATGAATTAGCAGCAGGGGAGGATGATTAAAGGGTGAGAAAACAGAACCATACACAATGAAATTAAGGAAAGTACACTGGCTGGTCAAGAAATACCTGAAAAGCATCTGGTTGTAGTTCAAACCGCATCAGGTCAAGTGCCACGTCGCAGCTCTCTGCTACAATCGGGTCGGGATCCTTCTGGAACTCTCTTAGAAGCTGCAGTGTCAATGGATCTGCAAGGGGCATAAAAGAACAGCATGATAGCAGCTTACATTAACCCCCTAGTTCACAGCGTTTTTAAATCATTACTTTATGAAATGGGACAATGGTGTGTCCTCGCACAAACGTTCCAATTAATGTGTTACACATTGCACCGTCCATTGCTCAATGTAGCATACTCCCAAGGTATTCATACTTACCTTAAGCATGGGTTTCCATACCTGCTACAGAGCCTAGCGCCACAGCAGCTTCGTGCCGAACCATGGCGTGGCATGAGGTGTCTTGTAGCGCCCTAACAAGCGCCTGGGCGGCAGTTTTGTTCTGTAGCTGGCCCAAGACATAGGCTATCTGATGGCACGACCGGGGGGGTGGGTTGGGGAGGGGTTGGGGATGATACAGTGGTCTGTTTCGGTGGCGTACATGCAGCAAATATAACAGTAAAAGCATGCCAAGTAGTTTCGACACGCCGGGCATCATGCCACAGCATGTCATACATGTGATTCGTAATATTGACATTAACGGCACCTCATGCCGCAGCAGAGTGCTGGTGCGGGTCTCAAGCACCTCAACTTAACAAAACCTTGCACCATAACACCGGAACACGTGCCACACCTCAGCGTGACATCCCACCTCATGGCGCAGCAGAGCACTGGTGCAGGTCTCAAGCGCCTCAACAATTGCAGTTACTGCTTCACTTGCAAATGAAGCACCGCTGCTCCCACCAGCACCACCAGAATCGCCACCACCACCAGCACCAGCAGCACCAGCACCACCAGAATCGCCACCACCACCAGCACCAGCAGCACCAGCACCACCAGAATCACCACCACCACCAGCACCAGCCGCAGCATCACCAGCATTGCTAGTCGCAGCTGCTTTGTCCCGCAGAGCGAAGAGAGCGCCATAGCGATCGTACATGTTGGCATCTTCCTGGAGAAGCAGCTTCCTGGAAACACACGATGTGCATTGTGCAGGAAGATGGAACTGGAGGCAAATCGTGTGACTTGGGTCAGAGGAGCATCTCGTGTGACTTGGGTCAGAGGAGCATCTCGTGTGACTTGGGTCAGAGGAGCATCTCGTGTGACTTGGGCCAGAGGAGAATCTCAGGGGTCCGAGTGCAACATAGCCGGCTTGGGCCAAGAGAGGCGACCAAAAAGCAGGGAGAGAAGAGAGAGGAGGACAACGAGCAGCAGCACAGCACACACGATGTGCATTGTGCAGGGTTATGTGACTAGACAGGGGTCAGAGGACCATGTCGCCCGACAGCTGTCTTCGGCCTAAGTGGAAAAACACGCGTCTGTGTCACTACCTGAGTTCTTCTGTGCTCGCATTCTTAGGTGCACTCCCCGCAGGGTCAACTGACATGAACCGTTTCCCCTCCCCCTCTCCCCCCCCCTCCCCCTTTGCCCCTTCGGTTTCCCCCTCCCCCTTCCGCTCCCCCTCTCTCCCTTCCTCTGCCGCAGCTAGGGTGTCCTGTAGCCGCCGAACTGCCAGCTCGCACGTCTCCCGAACCTCGGGTGCAGGGTCGGCAAGATATGTTTGGAGCAGAGGGAGGGAGGAGGCCTCTCCTATGGCGCCTAGAGCCTCTGCTGCCTGCAGTAAGGGGAGTGCGGTACAAAGACGTGCAAAGTGGTGGATTTGAGCTTGTGAATGGAATCAAACGCCTGTGGGAAAGACACAGTACTTGGCACTTTACAATGGAGAGAGGGGAAGAGGCCTATCCTGTGGTGCGGTGCCTGCTATGGTGCTTCTGCTCTGCTGCGAGCTATTCTGCTCTGTTATGGGCATTGTAAGGTGAACAGGGAGGGGCAGAGAGCAGTTTCATCTCACCTTGTACACCTTGGGTTTCATCTCACCTTGTACACCTTGGGTTTGTCCCACCTCGGGTTTAGACTCACCTTGTCCCACCTTTGGGTTTCATCTCACCTTGCCACACCTTGGGTTTCATCTCACCTTGCCACACCTTGGGTTTCATCTCACCTTGCCACACCTTGGGTTTCATCTCACCTTGCCACACCTTGGGTTTCATCTCACCTTGCCACACCTTGGGTTTCATCTCACCTTGCCACACCTTGGGTTTCATCTCACCTTGCCACACCTTGGGTTTCATCCTACCTTGCCACACCTTGTGTTTCATCCCACCTCGTGTCGAACGATGGGGTGGTACGAGGGGTCCTCAAGCACTCTTGTGAGTGCGGGCACCGAGAAAACATCTCCCATCTGCCCGAGAGCGAATGCTGCCTCATGGGCCAATAGCACCGACTTGTCCTCCATGGCTGGGCAGGGAAACAAAAGTGCGGGCAGGAGTAACTAACAGTTGGTAAGAGGTCGGGCAGGAAAAATGAACTGGTAGAATCGCAAGATGTAACTGCAAAGCTGGGAAGGGAACACAATGCCAGCAGTGAAATGTGCGAAATGTGCCAGCCCATGAGCGAAATGTGCCAGCCCATGAGCGAAATGTGCTCTCTGAAGACGCGAGACTGTAACTCAGCGTTGGTCTTTGCAGAAGAACACGAAATTCAAACCCTAGTCCTAAACCCAGAACCTTCAAGTCCTATCTAGGGGCGCGATCTGACTGCTCTACCAGAGGGCTCACCACCACATTTCCCCAGTCCCCAAACCCTGAAAAACCCTGAACCCTGGCAAACCCTGAACCCTAAAACCTTATCCGGGGATCTAACTCTGTCCGCAACTTCCGAGGCATTCAGGGAGATTAAATGGTTCAGGTGTTTTGACCTTGACACACTGGCCACGAGACCAGCACCAGCACCAGACCTTGTGCCTTATACCGCACTGAACCGGCAGCCATGGCACTGAACCGTTGACCCGTTTCCTTCGCATTCTAAGACGATTCAGCTCCCGCTGCCAGCACCAGTCATGTTATCGGGGTTCCTTATAGTGAACCGAATGCGTGGCCTCTTTTGACAAAGCTAAACTCTGACTGGAGCGGTAGGCATGGCACCGTGTCTCTACGATCGCGCTGAAGGAGAGAAAGCGCGGTGCTATGCGGTGCAGTGCGTCCCCGTTATTGGCACACCGCATACCATCGATTAGAGCTTGTTGCGGTGCAACCCCCGGAGACTGCGCAAAGAGAAGAGCGCGCGGATGCGCTGCTCGATGGGCAGAGCGAATTCACGCTATAAGCGGATTCACGTACCTTCTATAAGAGCCTGTTGCGGTGTATCCCCTTTAAGGTTGCGCAAAGAGAATAGCGCGCGGATGCGCTGCTCGATGGGCAGCGCGCGGTCTAGCAGCCGTTGGCGGAGCTCCGCCACGACTTCCCGCGCATCCCCGCTAGAAGCAGGCCCGTTATCCAAAGCCATAAAGCGGTCTCTATCAGGAGGTATAAAAGTATCAGGCCGTCAATTCGACGGGAAGGCCGGAGCAATCGGCGGCGAAAATCCTAACAATGTTGGGACGTTACTATATTTGACGAAGCGAGCGAATGCCAACCGGTGAGGCCGCTTTTCCAGCTGAATCTAACGGAATGAGTGACGATTCGACAGGAAGATGTACGCGCCTCAGACTGACGCTAACGTTACGGGCTTTACGATCATCCTAGAACCCTTTCTCGTAACTATCACTCGTAGCCTTGGTCGCCCTTAAGGTCCAATATTCATTAGGTTTGCCCTGTTGCCTGCTGTGCAGCATCAGCCGGCAGGTACAGCGGGTATGCCATTAGGTCCACGACATTTTACTCCACGTAATACTCCAAGGTCCGAAATTCGATAAGATCGGACACGATGTACTCCGTCTGTACGGTATACATCTACTGTTGACTTCGCTAAAAAAGCGCAATAAAACATTGTGACCAATCACGACAGTCGCATAATGCCACAGACCATCGAGTCGCGCCACCCGAATTGGGTGCGATCCCAGCATGCGAGTGTCGCCAACCAACCCGCGAGTGCGAGCTCGGAATTTTCTCGTGAACTGTGCTTGGAATTGCCCGGCCAATACGCGCTTGCCAGGGCGATCAGACGTAATCACGACGGACCAAAAAAGTGACAGCCAGCTGATACCACCGTCCACCTGGCAATTTTGTATGCGCGCTGACCTGGGCATGAATCCGAATCCCCTTTCCATCCATTCGGTCTTATTATTTCGGTCCTATTCTAATCCTCGTATCAAGAACATTCGGGTCATTTTCCATATTTTATAACCAATGACGTAAATATTCAGGCTTTCCGCATGACACGAACAGGTCCGTCCCGAATACGAAAACAGGACCCACGGTCCCTCAATCACCATTAACCAGTGCACATTTCGAAAATGTTTTTCTTCAATGGTTTTTTTCACCGTCGCGAAAGTGTGTGATTGGTTAACGAAACTTCTCAGGCGAGTCGTCATAATTTTGTTACGTTAAGCCCTTTTCGTGAGATCACGAAAAGGGTTTTTCAAATTATATGATTTGCGCGTTTAGAGCCTGCGCTGCTTGCGGAAGGTCGAGAACGAGGTGTTACTTCTATTTTCTACGGTAATTCTGACCAGACGATAAATGTGCTGAACGTTTTTTAAGAAGCCACATGAGCCCTCACCTGACACGCGGCGAAGTCACTGGTAACCTGGCCCAAGGGTCAATACGCCAAGGCACCCATCGTGAACAGAACGAGCAAAACGGCCTACGCCACCCCACCTAAAACCGTACGTGCTACTCGATAATCCATTTTGCCCGTAGTGAACCGCTCTTATTCGTCCTAGTCCATATTTCCGAGTCGCGGATTTGGAGCATAGAGCATACCCTCTGTACTTCATGTTTTGTTCAGGCTTGGCGACTTTGGAGACCCGTCGTCCAACTCGTCGTTACTTCTCAACATGCACTTGATGCTTGCGTTTCTTATTGAGCAATTTTTATTTTGCATATGCCGCTCAGCAACTACGAAAAGCTATCAACTATCTTCTTATGAAGAGGATATACAGAAATGTGGTGTACACTTAACCTGCGATATTTTTAATCCCCTTATTTTCCCCGGGGATGCCAGGTGTGAGAGTAGTCGCCTTCAGAAGCCATGTTCTAAGAGGCGGGTTCGGCGTCCCCTGGAAAAAAAAAAAAAAAAAAAAAAAAAACAAGAGGCGACGAGATCGTCTTAGGGTTGCGGAGCATTTCATGATGAGACTTTATTATACATAAAATGTTTTATTTCCATATCACAACAAACATTTGATTTTTGTTTCACAAACTTGAAAAAAAAAACCAGCCCGATCGATTGCAATAGGTTGCTCCGCAACCCAAAAAAATGCGGACTTGGGTTTCTAGGCGTACGAAGTTTAAAGCGCGTGACCCAAGAACGATCAAGACTCAAAGTCTTTGATTCTTGGTCTGAGAGGCGAAATTCGCAGGGGTGTTGCGAAACGAAAAATGGGGTGGGGGAAGCGCGAAAGTCACGGACCTCGCCTGCGGGAGATGGGCGACGTTTAGGCGACGAGTTGAAACAGGGAGAGTGAACCAGAAGTGGGGCGCGTACAATGACGAAAATATATCGACCCCAATGTGTAACTAGGACTGTCGGGCCCAAAACGATCAGGCAATAGCACACGCCAGTCCCGAAACACGAAACAAAATATTTCGGAAACTCGCCCAGTTCCCCCAACCGAGCCTACGGTAACGATATTATAGCGCCAAATTTAAACCATGGACGGTATGTAACTGTATAACTAAATCTGCAAAAACAAACAATGAGCTCACTCGAAAGCCATGAGTAGCAACAGGAATTTAGTACATAAGATAGATGCATTCTAGCTGTTACGCCCAGTCGTTCATTTATTTTCAAACAGAGTAGCTTATAATAACGTTTTTTTATTTACACGAGCTTAAAGGGTGTGGTGGTGCGAGGGAGAGTGCGGAAGTGGTGGGGAGAGTGCAAGTTGATGCGTGCAATGTCCTGCGCGTGTCATGACCCACTGTTGGGAGAGCAAGGAGAGGGGGGGGCAGATTGCAAAGAAAGGGGGTAGTGAGTGAATGAGGTGTGAGCAGAGGGGACCAGGAGGATGAGCTAAGGCCAAGGCACTGGTGAGCTGAGGCCAAGGAGTGGGTGAGCTGAGGCCAAGGAGCCGGTGAGCTGAAGCCAAGGAGCGGGTGAGCTGAGGCCAAGGAGCGGGTGAGCTGAGAGGCAAGAGAGCGGGAGCTGAGAGGCAAGAGAGCGGGAGCTGAGAGGCAAGAGAGCGGGAGCTGAGAGGCAAGAGAGTGGGGGATGAGAGGCAAGAGAGCGGGAGCTGAGAGGCAAGAGAGCGGGACCTGAGAGGCAAGAGATCGGGAGCTGAGAGGCAAGAGAGCGGGACCTGAGAGGCAAGAGAGCGGGACCTGAGAGGCAAGAGAGCGGGACCTGAGAGGCAAGAGAGCGGGACCTGAGAGGCAAGAGAGCGGGACCTGAGAGGCAAGAGATCGGGACCTGAGAGGTGAGAAAGCGGGAGCTGAGAGGTAAGAGAGCGGGAGCTGAGAGGCAAGAGAGGGAGAGCTGAGAGGCAAGAGAGCGGGAGATGAAAGGCAAGAGTCAGGCCCCACCATCACAACCTCACTCCCACCTTGTAGGCGACAAAAAAGGGTGACAGGAAGCAGGGGAGCAAGGGGGTGGAATAAAAACAGGGGGAGACGATGGGAGCAGCGGAAAGGAATGAGAGGGAAGAGGGGGGGGGGGGGCACGGATGGGATAGGAGGATAGGGGGAAAGAGAGAGGACGATAGGTGGAGAGGGAAAAGAGGATAGGGGGAAAGGGAGAGGAGGATAGAGGGAGAGGGAGAGAAGGATAAGGGGAAAGGGAGAGGAGGATAGGGGGAAAGGGAGAGGAGGATAGGGGGAAAGGGAGAGAACCGGAGTGGAGGAGGGGGGAAATGAAGAGGGGAGATGAGGGGAAAGGGAGGCGGAGCTATGAGGAAAGAGAGGGGATGCAGAAGAAAAAGATAGGGGATGCAGAGGGGATTCGAGGAGAAACGGAGATGGAGATGGGAGGGAAAGAGAGGGGGAGTGTGGGGAAAGAGGGGGAGCTGAAGGGAAGGAGAGGAGGAACTGAGGGGAAAGAGGGGGGAACTGAGGGGAAAGAGGAGGGAACTAAGAGAAAAGAGGGGGGAACTGAGGGAAAGAGGGGGGAACTGAGGGAAAGAGGGGGGAACTGATGGGAAAGAGGGGGGAACTGAGGGGAAAGAGGGGGAACTGGGGGGAAAGATGGGGGAACTGAGGGGAATGAGAGGGATGAGAGGGGGAAGGAGGGGGATGAGAGGGGGAAGGAGGGGGATAAGAGGGGGAAAGGAGGGGAAGACAGAGAGGAGAAAGGGAAAAGGGGTGTGGGCAGCGTGGGAAATGGGGAGGAAGAGAGGGGGTAGCGTGGGAAATTCAGCCCCACCCTCTCCTCTTACTGTCGAAATTGGAACAGGGGAAGGGCATGGGAGCAGGGGGGGGGGGGGATGAAATCAGGGGGTCTGTGTGGGAGTATGGGATGAGAATGGGGAATGAGCAGGCACAACAGGGGGGGAGGGAGCATGAGTGGGGGGAGATAGCAAGGGCAAAATTGGGGGTACGGGAGTGTGAGTGAGTAGGGAATGAGCAAACTCAACAGGGAGAAGGGGAGCATAAATGGGGGGAAATAGCCGGAAAACATCGTGCCTATCCCCCCTACCCCCTCGCCTCTCCCTAGCCTCCACCGCGCCTATCCCTAGCCCTCTGCATTTCCTGGCAGTATAGCTAGCCGTCTTCCCCCGCTGGTCCCTTGCCTTCTGCGCCATGTTCCCTTGCTATCCGCCCCCTGTTCCTCCCCTATCCACGCCCTGTTCCCCCGCTATCCGCGCCCTGTTCCCCCGCTATCCGCGCCCTGTTCCCCTGCTATCCGCGCCCTGTTCCCCCGCTATCCGTGCCCTGTTCCCCTGCTATCCGCCACCTGTTCCCCCACTATCCCCCCCCTGTTCCTCTGCTATCCACCCCCTGTTCCCCCCTTATCCGCCCCTGTTCCCCTTGCTACCCTACGGCTATCCCTGGTTAACCCCACGCCTAGCTCCCTTGCATTCAACGCCGGCTATCCCTTGCCTTCTCCAATTGAAAATGGAGTGAGAAGGGGAGCAGGGGGGTGGGGGGAAATGAGGGCGAATGGAAGGGAGTAGGATGACGCAGAGAAGGGAGATTAACGGCGAGGGGCAGGGAGAAATGGCGGTGAGGGGAAGCTTGATGGATGACGCGGATAAGGGTGACACGGGGAAGGGCGAAGCGGAGAAGGGCGACGCGGGGAAGGGTGACGCGGAGAAGGGCGACGCGGAGAAGGGTGACGCGGGGAAGGGCGACGCGGGGAAGGGCGACGCAGGGAAGGGCGACAGCAAGGAAGGGCGACAGCAGGGAAGGGCGACAACGGGGAAGGGTTGCATGTGCGACGAGGGGTTGGGATATGTGGGACGAGGGGAAGAGAGTCCTGGGGGAGGGCTGCACGTGCGACGAGGGGGACGGCGAAGGGGGAGTTGCATGTGCGACGAGGGGATGGGTGATCGACCTTCGAGCACAATATTGGTTGTTTTGCAAGAGAAGAGCGCGGAGTGGCTCACTGGTTGTTAGTTGCGACGCGAATGGTCCGGGTCGCGCTTCGAATTCCCGTGAGTCTGCTGGTTTCCGTGGCTAATGCCGTCTTGTTCGCGAAACGTAGCCGCGTGCTATTGCGTGAGGCGACAGTAACCTAAAGTGTGTCGGCCTTTTTTTTTTTTTTTTTTTTTTTTTTTTTTTTTTTTTTTCCACCGCGTACCTGCGTGCATCGCTAAGCCTCGACGATCCCCTAAAATTTTAGGATGTACACGCTAGTTAGTCCTTCCTAGCTCGGTTTTTCTCCAACGCAGCGGCCGCCATAGTTGGGAGTCCCAAATAAACTTGATGCTCTGAGTCTTGATCCTCCCTCAGGGAACGGGTTAATTGCAGGTGCGGTCGCTCGCTGTCGCAGCCAACGTGGATGGGAAAGCAACCAATCCAACCTCGTCGTTCGGGGTTTCCATCCAGTCTCTCAGTTTCAGGGTAACCCTGTGAACGCAGGTTGGGTTTTGAGAGAGACCAAGGATCAAAGACTTTGAGTCTTGATCGTTCTTGGGTCACGCGCTTTAAGGTGCAACATTTCCCAGCTTTCGTGCTACACGTTTTCTCTTTTTTGTTTTTACGGTTTTGCACGCGTTTTTATCTTGTAAAAAGGAAATGGTAAACCACGGGCAAACGGGACCTTGAAGGGGAAAACCCAGAGTGAGCAGTGGACACATGGTTACAAAATCTCGCTCATGCACAAGGTTAGTTGCTTGCGTGACGTCCCAGCTCGGAATCTCGTAATTGTCGAAATACGACTTGGTTGTTCGCTATCATTCAGACTGCAGCCAATCAGGTTCGGTGTCAAGGCGAGTCATGCTGAGAACGAGGTAGGTGGGATTGCAATTTGAACTGTTTCGGGTGGGACAATAGAGGGGAAATGGTGGAACTCCTTTCGAAGTCTAGGACCCATGTCAAACAATTGGAGCCAGAGAGCACAGGACCCGTGCCCCGTAGATACACAGGAACGATACTTGCGGTGCGGACCCAGAACGGCCAGGGTGATGGTGAAAGTTTCACAACCCCCGTTCCTCGCGGTGAAAATGTCGCAGGTTAGGTTTACGTTGGGCACTTAATTTTTCCAGTCGGGCAGAACTTCTGTCGTGTGTGAAACACCCAAGCGGCTCGCCTGTTGTACATGAGGATCAAGCTGGCACCAGTGTCGTTTTGCGGAGCTAGCTCCCGTAATCTCTGCGTCAAGCTCGTGCCGCTGCCAGCGGGGATTGGGTGTCAGTTCCCCCGCTGTTTTTTTCTGCAGTGACAAGGACTCGCTACGTGAAACATGCATTGTGTTCTCAATTGAGCGAAAAAAAACATTCACTGCTTCTCTTCGCCTGTTTGAGACGGCGCTCCCATCCAGCTCGGCCATGATGGAGGCGAAGCAAGTGTGGCAGGCGATGGGGTAACCAGCATACAGTCAGTGTGTGGGTGACCGAACGAGAATGCTGCTGCGATTTGGTAACCAACATGCAGCCAGCCTGTCTGTTCATCTGCTGCGACAGTAGCAGCTGGGAGGGAGAATCAGGAGTTCCCTCACCCTCACACCTTCACGAACTTCGCATTGGTTCTGTAACAGTTCAAACCTCAATTCAGATCCATTCTGTACGGGATGCATGGGGAGGGATTGCTCGTCTGCTCCCTTCATCCGAAGGCTTCATTCAACCGTAGCAGATTTCACCACTCACAAGCACAAGCACAAGCACAAGCACAAGCACACAAGAAAAACAAGGTGCTGGAGTGGGTTGGGGTGTCTCCAAGCTTGGAGATAAGGACGGAAAAGGGGAGTTGGATTGGAATTTGGCAGCCATTCATCATCGCGCAACGCAGTCCAGTAGTGCCTTCCCTGGCTTTCCCTTCCCTGGCTTTCCCTTCGCAGGCGCCATTCCCTGTAACGTGCGACTCCCAGCATTTGTAGGCATTGAATTACCCGATGCGACTGGTTCCAACCTATACCCTTACCAAGCACCCTGTAGCAAGAGCATGAGGAAGCAGCTGGCACGAGATTCTCCTCCCGGCTAAGCGAAAGTAATTTCGTTTTGAGTCGACTCACACGGCTGCCCTCAACCTATGATACCCCTAGCACCTACAAGTTAGGTTAGAACCCTGTAGCAGGAGCATGAGGAAGCAGCTGGCACGAGATTCCCCTCTCGGACAAGCCAAGCAGTTCGCTCCGAAGCAGGCCCGCCCTTCTGGCGCGATAGATTTTCTCGCAAGCCCGCCAGAGCGGCGTGTTTTACGGTCCGACGCGAGCACGTATTTTGAGGCGCCTCAAAACTAGCCCGCCCTTCTGGCGCGGTAGATTTTTTTCCAAGCCCGCCAGAGCGGCGTGTTTTACGGTCCGACGCGAGCGCAAACCGACCAGGCCGTTAGCCTTAATCTCCTGCCTGCGCTCAACGCTTCGCCACATGGTTCGCATTCGGCGGCTATCATATATATCTCGAGGTGAGAATCAATCCTCATGCGGCTACGGATTGAGCTGGTTTTTAGGAGTCATTTCTCAGAAGCCAAAATTAACTCGATGGTTTGCGCGCGGGCGGCTATCACATATTCTCACACATCCCCTCGACGGCCGCCCAAACGCGCACCGCGCACGGCGCTGGGGGTGTGCGCAACGAGCATTATGACCGCGGCGAATTCGGCCACCCGGGGATTCGACCGCTTATGCTTTTGAGCCATCCAATGCGCGCGGCGCCGGGGGGGTGCAATCCGACCTCTGAGGACCTTGAGGACCTTTGAGGACCTTGTTGAGGACCTTTGAGGACCTTTGAGGACCTTTGAGGACCTTTGAGGACCTTGAGGACCTTTGAGGACCTTTGAGGACCTTTGAGGACCTTGAGGCTTGGGACCTTTGAGGACCTTTGAGGACCTTTGAGGACCTTTGAGGACCTTTGAGGACCTTTGAGGACCTTTGAGGACCTTTGAGGACCTTTGAGGACCTTTGAGGACCTTTGAGGACCTTTGGAGGACCTTTGAGGACCTTTGAGGACCTTTGAGGACCTTTGAGGACCTTTGAGGACCTTTGAGGACCTTTGAGGACCTTTGAGGACCTTTGAGGACCTTTGAGGACCTTTGAGGACCTTTGAGGACCTTTGAGGACCTTTGAGGACCTTTGAGGACCTTTGAGGACCTTTGAGGACCTTTGAGGACCTTTGAGGACCTTTGAGGACCTTTGAGGACCTTTGAGGACCTTTGAGGACCTTTGAGGACCTTTGAGGACCTTTGAGGACCTTTGAGGACCTTTGAGGACCTTTGAGGACCTTTGAGGACCTTTGAGGACCTTTGAGGACCTTTGAGGACCTTTGAGGACCTTTGAGGACCTTTGAGGACCTTTGAGGACCTTTGAGGACCTTTGAGGACCTTTGAGGACCTTTGAGGACCTTTGAGGACCTTTGAGGACCTTTGAGGACCTTTGAGGACCTTTGAGACCTTTGAGGACCTTTGAGGACCTTTGAGGACCTTTGAGGACCTTTGAGGACCTTTGAGGACCTTTGAGGACCTTTGAGGACCTTTGAGGACCTTTGAGGACCTTTGAGGACCTTTGAGGACCTTTGAGGACCTTTGAGGACCTTTGAGGACCTTTGAGGACCTTTGAGGACCTTTGAGGCCCTTTGAGGACCTTTGAGGCCCTTTGAGGACCTTTGAGGACCTTTGAGGACCTTTGAGGACCTTTGAGGACCTTTGAGGACCTTTGAGGACCTTTGAGGACCTTTGAGGACCTTTGAGGACCTTTGAGGACCTTTGAGGACCTTTGAGGCCCTTTGAGGACCTTTGAGGACCTTTGAGGACCTTTGAGGACCTTTGAGGACCTTTGAGGACCTTTGAGGACCTTTGAGGACCTTTGAGGACCTTTGAGGACCTTTGAGGACCTTTGAGGACCTTTGAGGACCTTTGAGGACCTTTGAGGACCTTTGAGGACCTTTGAGGACCTTTGAGGACCTTTGAGGCCCTTTGAGGACCTTTGAGGACCTTTGAGGACCTTTGAGGACCTTTGAGGACCTTTGAGGACCTTTGAGGACCTTTGAGGACCTTTGAGGACCTTTGAGGACCTTTGAGGACCTTTGAGGACCTTTGAGGACCTTTGAGGACCTTTGAGGACCTTTGAGGACCTTTGAGGACCTTTGAGGACCTTTGAGGACCTTTGAGGACCTTTGAGGACCTTTGAGGCCCTTTGAGGACCTTTGAGGACCTTTGAGGACCTTTGAGGACCTTTGAGGACCTTTGAGGACCTTTGAGGACCTTTGAGGACCTTTGAGGACCTTTGAGGACCTTTGAGGACCTTTGAGGACCTTTGAGGACCTTTGAGGACCTTTGAGACCTTTGAGGACCTTTGAGGACCTTTGAGGACCTTTGAGGACCTTTGAGGACCTTTGAGGACCTTTGAGGACCTTTGAGGACCTTTGAGGACCTTTGAGGACCTTTGAGGACCTTTGAGGACCTTTGAGGACCTTTGAGGACCTTTGAGGACCTTTGAGGACCTTTGAGGACCTTTGAGGACCTTTGAGGACCTTTGAGGACCTTTGAGGACCTTTGAGGACCTTTGAGGACCTTTGAGGACCTTTGAGGACCTTTGAGGACCTTTGAGGCCCTTTGAGGACCTTTGAGGCCCTTTGAGGACCTTTGAGGACCTTTGAGGACCTTTGAGGACCTTTGAGGACCTTGAGGACCTTGAGGACCTTTGAGGCCTTGAGGACCTTTGAGGAACCTTTGAGGACCTTTGAGGACCTTTGAGGACCTTTGAGGACCTTTGAGGACCTTTGAGGCTAGACCTTTGGGAGAGACCTTTGAGGACCTTTGAGGACCTTTGACCTTGGACCTTTGAGGACCTTTGAGGGACCTTTGAGGACCTTTGAGGACCTTGAGGACCTTTGAGGACCTTTGAGGACCTTGAGACTTTGAGGACCTTTGAGACTTTGAGGACCTTGACCTTTGAGTTTGACCTTTGAACTTTGAGGACCTTTGGACCTTGAGGACCTTTGAGGACCTTTGAGACCTTTGAGGACCTTTGAGGACCTTTGAGGACCTTTGAGGCCCTTTGAGGACCTTTTGAGGCTTTGAGGACTTGAGGACCTTTTGAGGACCTTTGAGGACCTTGAGGACCTTTGAGGACCTTTGAGACCTTTGAGGACCTTTGAGGACCTTTGAACTTGAGGACCTTTGGAGGACCTTTGAGAGGACCTTTGAGGACCTTTGATGGACCTTTGAGACCTTTGAGGACCTTTGAGGACCTTTGAGGACCTTTGAGGACCTTGAGACCTTTGAGGACCTATTGAGGACCTTTGAGGACCTTGAGACCTTGAGGACCTTTGAGGACCCTTTGAGGACCTTTGAGGACCTTTGAGGACCTTTGACCTTTGAGGACCTTTGAGGACCTTTGAGGACCTTTGAGGACCTTGAGGACCTTTGAGGACCTTTGAGGACCTTTGAGGACCTTTGAGGACCTTTGAGGACCTTTGAGGACCTTTGAGGACCTTTGAGGACCTTTGAGGACCTTTGAGGACCTTTGAGGACCTTTGAGGACCTTTGAGGACCTTTGAGGACCTTTGAGGGACCTTGAGGACCTTTGAGGACCTTTGAGGACCTTTGAGGACCTTTGAGGACCTTTGAGGACCTTTGAGGACCTTTGAGGACCTTTGAGGACCTTTGAGGACCTTTGAGGACCTTTGAGGACCTTTGAGGCGCCTCAGAAGGCGCAACCAATGCGAGTGGCGCCGGGGGGGCGCAACCGCTTTCTGCGTTGCGTCATCCAGCCTTTGAGGCGCGCAGGGGGGGGGGGGGGGGCGGGGGGTATGCGACCGCTCTCTGCGTTGGTGCGACCGCCTCTGAAGTCGCAACCAATGCGCGTGGCGCCTGGGGAATGCAACCGCTTTCTGCGCTGCGCAAAAATGCTTCGCGAACTTCCCTGGGTTGTTTGATATCATGTACTGCCGCGCGGATTGTGCTGCCGCGCGGATTGTGGGGGGAAGCTGTACGTTCCGCCGCGCCTCCCGCGGGTTCCCCCGATCGCGCTCATCTCAGGGCTTGCCGCCTTGCTTCCCCATCCCTTTTTTTCGCAGGTTCCCGCTTTGGCACACGTGGAGTGTTCCGCACGCAAGGGGGAAGCGCTTTGCGCCGTTGCGCGGATGTACCTTGGCGCGGAGATCCGTGCGGGGAGGGGGGAGGCTTCCGCCAACTCGGCGGACAAGTGGAAACCCAACCTTCCGCCCAACTGCTGCCTCGTTATAGTAAACGGGGAACAACGTGTGACAGAAATGCCTAACTGTAAAAGCATAACAGACTGTAACAGCAAGACCAATGACTACAGTAACTCATCAGGACAAACGGCTTACACTCCTGATAACCTTACTTCTGATGCAAGCACTGTTACAGATAATCTCAGTAACACAGTAACAGACTGCAGCAGCATAATCCACAACAGGTGCAGTAACAGCAGAATCTGTAGCATTAGCAGCAGCAGCGGCAGCAGCGGCAGCAGCGGCGGCAGCACCAGCAGCACAAGGAGCAGCACAGCAGCTCCAAGTCAACATGGCAATGGGGAATCCAGCAGCAGCAGCAGCAACAGCAGCAGCAGCAGCATCCGCCTGTGCAGGAGCCGGAGCGCTGGTTCAACCACTGCTGCTGCTGCTGTTACTGGTGGCAACAGGACGAAGACGGTCTTGGTAACAGGGTTACCACTGCTGCTTCGGGTGCTGTTGCTCTTCTCCCCCCAATCATTGCCAATTCTGTCGCTGGTCCTGCAGCTGCTGCTGCTGCACAAATTGCAGCGCAGAAGAGCAATTACCCCTTTCACAAAGGATCATCGTCTGTTGGGTAATACCCCCTCCTCGGCACAGAAGAGCTATTTCTTGTGCCGCTTTTCCCCTAACACCCCCCACCTCCTCCTCATGATCCCGGACGTGCATCCAGGCCTATTCCCGGACCTGTTCCCTCTCTTCCCCGGCCTGGACCTGTTCCCGGGCCAGTTTCCCGAACCTATTCTGCCGAAAGTCCTGGAGGGCCTGCCATGGTTGCCGGACCTACCCTGATGCCTCCCGGACCTGCTGGTTCGGCATCCCTCCGAACCAGTCCTGGCGTGGCTACTGGTAGGTCTGCAACGGCCACTGGATCTGTGGGCTTGGTGGGTTCCAGACCTGCTGCGGTGGCTCGGAGCAGCAGTGACGGCAGCAACGGCGGATCCGTGAACAGAAAGAGTGGCAGCGACTTCAGCAGGAAGGGCAGCAGCAGCAGCCCCGACCTTCACCCACCTCCTCACATGCCTGCCACCTACTGACCCTCCCCAGTCTCGACCTCCCCAGGTTGCCACCTTCACGGGCTTCCGTTCCTTCTCACAACCCTCCCGGCATTCCTCCTCCTCACCGTGCTACGCTCTCTCCCCTCCCGTCCCCTCCTCCCCTACTGCCCCCTCCGCCTCCCACATCCCCTCCTCCCCTCCCACCCCCTCCCCCTCTCACACTACCCACTCTCCTTTGTCTCATCACCCTTCACTCACTCGATCCTCCACTGCCCCTTTCTCTCTCACCCCCTCTCCCCCCACCCCCTCTCCCCCCGCCCCCTCTCCCCCCACCCCCGCTCTCCCCACCTCCTCTCTCCCCACTCCCTCTTCCTCTCCCTGCAACATCATCAATACGAGCCTTCTCGCCTCCCCGCTCCCCCTTCCAACTACCCTCCCTCTCTCCTGTCCCATCCCCTTCTCCTCCCCCTTTCCACTCCCCGTCTCTGCCCCCAATACCGCCCCATCCCCTCATTTACTCTTAGCATCCTTCGAGATGACGCAACAGCTACCCCAACCCCCCTCGGTATTCCCTGTGGCCGCAACTACCAGGGCTCGTAGTGCCCATAGCACCACCTATTTTGTCAACAGCAGCAGCAGCAGCAGCAGCAGTGTCAAGACCATCAGCAGCAAAAGCAGGCCTGCAGAATGCAAAGCCTCTTCCTCTGAGTCTCGATCCCACCCCCATCCGCTCCCTTCAATCCCCTTCAACCCACCTTCCCAGCTTCAGCAGCAGCAGCAGCAACAACAACAACAGCAGCAACAGCAGCAGCGGCAGCAGCAGCAGCAACAGCAACAGCAACAGCAGCAGCAGCAGCAGCAGCAGCAGCAGCAGCAGCAGCAGCAGCAGCAGCAGCAACAGCAACAGCAACAACAGCAGCAGCAGCAGCAGCAGCAGCGGCAGCAGCAACTGCAGCAGCAGCAACAGCAACAGCAACAGCAGCTGCAACAGCAGCAGCAGCAGCAACTGCAACAGCAGCAGCAGCAGCAACAGCAGCAGCAGCAGCAGCAGCAGCCGATGCTGCAACAACACTTACCTTACCGTTTCGCCCATCACCCCCTTCTGCCCCGTCACTCCTCATCCACTCCCTCCGGCCACTCACGGTCCGCCACCTGGTCACACAGTGTGCCGTTGGATGCTCTCTCCCCTCTCCCTCCCCTCCCTCTCCCTTCTCCCCCTCTCCCTTCTCCCCCTCTCCCTTCTCCCCCTCTCCCTTCTCCCCCTCTCCCTTCCTCCCCTTTTGTAACAGCTGCTACAGCTGTGCTGGCTGGTCTTGATCCCTCTCTTCCTTCCTCTGTTTCTCCCCTTATCATTGCACGATCAGCCCAAGCAAACCCCTCCCCCACCACCACCGCCACCACCACCACTGCAACTACTCAGCCTCTTCCCAAGCGTGAGGAGTCTATTTTTGAGGCGCCTCAAAAATACAATGCAACTGCTCAACCTCTTCCCAAGCCTCCTCTTTTGACAGGGCTTGAAACCGAAGGGGAACGAGTGAGCAGTCATGCTCTTGACGAAACCACATGGGAGGTGTCTCCAGCCACCACCCCCTCCACCCTCTACTCCTGCTCCACCTTCCGCTCCCTCAGCGGATCATCAAGTGTCTACTCTTGCTCCTGTTTACACTCGAGTGTCTGCTCCTGCTGCTGCCAGGCTGAGCTTATAACCAAGGGGAGGTCAATTTGCCAAGATACCAGTGGTGCGGGTGTTACCCCGCAGTTCTGCCAGCTGGACGGTCGTTCATCATGCCAGCTGAATGTCCATTCCTGCCAGCTGGACGGCATATCTGCCTGCCATGCAGACGGTGCTGATTGCTCAGCTGAGGTGCAAGGCTTTCAGAGTGTAGTATCAAAGTTAACGAAATGAGTTGAACCACGGCATACAAGGGAATATATCCTAGTGGGTTGTACTCTCTAAGGCACAACCCTGTGTAGTCTATAACAACATACAAAAATATGTTTTGACACCCCCTAGACTGGATAGGGGCAGTGCCTGGTGAGAGACAAGCAGCTCAGGGTGGCGCTACTAGTCCAACCTCTGAGGCAAGTGTCTTAAGACCAGTCAAACGAGTACAAACAAGGCAAGAGCAAAACCACGACGTTGCTGTAGCTCGCACAGGAGGAAGTACAGCAGCTGGATGTGCTTCGCTTTGCCCTCAAGTCAAGGCTCCTGACACAGGAGGATCATGGCCATGTTGTCAGCGTACAGAACCGGGGCAGAGCTGTCAACTTATACATATCATGCATGTAGAAGTTATAGGCTAGTATCGGTGTGTGCTCTTAGTGAGTATAACCCAACTGCTATATGTTCCCTGTTTCCCCTCTAGTAATTCATTCATGTATTCTAACATGGTATCGAGTAGGTTAGGTTCACCCGCCCGCTTCCGCCCGCGCCCTAGTCTCTCGTCCGCCCCTAGCCGGCCCCCTGGCCGTCGCGTCCGCCCCTAGCTGGCCCCTTGGCCATCGCGTCCGCCCCTAGTCGGCCCCCTGGCCATCGCGTCCGCCCTCAGCTGGCCCCCTGGCCGTCGCGTCCGCCCCTAGTCGGCCCCCTGGCCGTCGCGTCCGTCCCTAGCTGGCCCCCCTGGCCGTCGCGACCGCCCCTAGCCGCCCCCCTGGCCGTTGCGTCCGCCCCTAGCTGGCCCCTTGGCCGTCGCGTCCACCCCTAGTCGCCCCCCTGGCTGTCGCGTCCGCCCTCAGCTGGCCCCCTGGCCGTAGCGTCCGCCCCTAGTCGGCCCCCTGGCCGTCGCGTCCGCCCCTAGCTGGCCCCCTGGCCGTCGTGTCCGCCCTCAGCTGGCCCCCTGGCCGTCGCGTCCGCCCCTAGTTGGCCCCCTGGCCGTCGCGTCCGCCCCTAGCTGGCCCCCCTGGCCGTCGCGCCCGCTCCTAGCCGGCCCCCTGGCCGTTCGCGCCCGCCCCTAGCTGGCCCCACTGGCCGTCGCGCCCGCTCCTAGCTGGCCCCCCCCTGGCTCCACGCGCCCGCTCCTGGCCGGCCCACTGACTGTCAAGCCAGCTCCTAACCGGCCCCAGCAGCGCCCGCCCGGCCCCTCCTCGCGCCCGCCCGGCCCCCAGTCGCGCCTGCCCGGCCGCCCCGCGCGTGCTGGGCCCCTCCTAGCCCCCGCCCAGTCCCTCCTTGTGCCTGCTCGGCCTGCCGTGCCATCTCGGGGCCTGTATCCTCTGCTAGCCCGCGCTCGGGCGCCCCTGCAGCCGCCCTACTGGAGAGTGCTGCCGCCGTGTCCCCGTGCCGCTGTGCTCCTACCGAGCTGTGGAGCTGTGCCGTTGTGTCGCTGACCCTGCACGATGGCTGACTTCGTGCTCCGCCTGGACGCTGAGGGCCATGCATTTGACTTCACCGCCTGGCTCTCTGATCTCCGCCGTCTGCTTACAGGTCAGCGCCAGGATGGACACTCGCTGGTTGTCCATGCTGATGGCTTGCTCCCCCCCCCCCCCTGCACCTGCTCCCCTCCCTGCTGACCCCACCTCCGCTGAGAGTGAGGCTTTCTCTACTGCTGCGCTTGCCTGTGCGGTCTGGGACTCACGCGATGCAGTAGCTCAGGTTGCTATCAGTCACGCCCTCCCTGTGTCTGAGCGCTCGCGTTTCGCTATGGTTGATACGACCAAAGCTTATTTAGATGCTGTTGTTGCTCGCTATTCCACGCCTGCATCCGCTTCTGCCGGCCGCTTGCTCTTCCCGATGCTGTTCCCAGACCTTGCTGCCTTCCCTACTGTTGCAGACTTTGCCACTCACTTGCGTGCCCTAGAGTCTCGCTATCGCACTGCCAGCACTGCTGCCCAGCTCACTGCTCTCCCCCCCCCATTCTGCATGACCCTCTATTTTATCGCCATGCGCCTGCCAGACCGCCTAGCTAGTGCCCGCGACCGCTTCCTTAGCCAGCACCCGGGTGACCTTACCCTGACCGCCTTTGTCGACACCCTCATCGAGATCGAGACTCGCCAGCGCACTATCGCTCAGTCGAGCGGTGCGCCGGCAGTCTCTATCTTTCACGGCAATGCCCCCTCCCAGTGCACGTTTACTGACGTTTCGGCTGCGGTCGCCACTGCGACCCCTCTTACCGAGACGGCTGCTGTGGTCCACCCGTAGCAGCGCCCGCGCCGCGTTGGCCATGGCCGTCAGGGAGGTTAGTGGTGGTGGCGCTGGTGGTGGTGGTAGTGGTGGTGGCGACGGTAGTCCCCCTAAGGGGACTACCACCGGTGGTCAGGAGCAGTCGCAGTCGCCTTCACAGCAGGAGCAGCCCTCGCAGCAGCCGCCGCCATCCCAGCAGCAGCCGCCGTAGCCGTGGGCTCGTCTCCCGCCTGGTTGGCCCGGCACCTCTGGAGGTGGTGGCCGTGGTGGTGACCCTCGCAGCTTGGCGTCTATCGGCAGCTCCGGTGCTGTGACCTGCCAGTACCAGCTTCAGACCGGGCCTCTCCGCAGCACTCTGTGCTGCCGCCCGCACCCGACCACCCGCTGTTTCCGCCGCCTCAACGATCTCTTTCGTCGTCACTTTGGCCCGGCCCCGGACCTCCCCGACTGGTACAGCCTGCTTCGCTAGGGCGTACCGATCTTTGAGTTAGATATGGATCAGATAGGTGCTGCTTTGCATGCCTTGTATGCTGACGCTTCTGGTGTTGCTGGATCTTATTACCCTGTGTACTCTAGTTTAGGTGTAGCACACTTGTGTAGCTTAGCTTCCCCTGCTGCGTCAGGCGTAGGACTGCCTAGGTCTCCTAGCGTCGTTCCTGCACCGGCATCGTCCCCGGCCTCTGCTACTGCCTCGCTGTCCTTCACTCTCGACTCCGGTGCTTCTGCCTGTTTCTTCCGCGACCGCTCCACGCTCACGTCGCTTGCCGCGCCTGCAGTTGTCGCTCTCGCTGACCCCTCTGCGGGTCCTGTCGTCGCTCGCAGCTCTACTTCCCTTCCCTGTCCAGCCATCCCCTCGGGCTCCCTTACAGGCCTTCACGTTCCCTCGTTCTCCAGGAACCTGGTTGGTGTCGGCTGTCTTCAGGACCTCGGCGTCACCACTACTTTCCCTGCGCACGAGCGGTTCGCTGTCTGTACCGAGGCTGTCTCGGGTTCCCCCCTTGCGACGTTCCCCTGGGACCCGGTGTCAGGTCTGTTTACCCTCGACACCGCTCCCCCCCCGGTTGGTGCGTCCTCCCAGGTCGCTGCAGCGTGCTCGTGTCGGTCTCTCACTCACCCGTCCCTTTTGTGGCACCACCGCCTAGGTCACCCTGCACTCCCGCGTCTGCGTCACATGTCCCAGCACGATCTTGTCTTAGGCCTCCCCGCATCGCTCCCCGCCCTTCCCCTCTCGCCTGCTCCACCGTGCACTCCTTGCGTCGAGGGCGGCTCCGCCATGCCCCTCACTCCTCCTCGATTCGCCTTGCTACTGCTCCCCTTCAGACCCTGCACCTGGACGTTTGGGGCCCAGCCCCCGTCCCCGTACCGCGTGGCGAGCGCTACTTTCTTGTGCTCGTCGACGACTACACGTGCTACACCACGGTGTTTCCCCTGGAGCGGAAGGCCGACGTGCCCGACGTTCTTCTCCCGTGGGTTGTGGCTGCGCGTCTTCACCGCGGACTCCCCCTTTCACCTCCAAGCCCTTCAGTCTCCCATCCTTCACCAACTTCTCCAGCATAGGGAAGTTCACATGACACAGCCTCTCATGCCATGTCTCCCAATCGGCCTCTCCACTCCTTGATGAAGCCTTAGCCCATGCCGCACTCGCATCCACACCAGCAAGCACCTCATCATGTGTCTGCTGCTGCTGCACTTTCTTGACTGCTTCCAGGAACCCATCAGTTGGTGCAGTTGCATCTCCTCCTGCTGTTGCCTTTGCCGCTGCTGCCGTTGCTGCTGTTGGAGTCTTCCCATTCCAAGGGATGATGGGCAGCTGCCACAGGTCCTTGATGCAGCTGGTCTTTTCTTCCAGACTCCACAGTACCTTCTTCCCAAGCTTAGCATGGCAGTTGGTTGGTCCAAAGGTCACTTCGGCCTTGCTCTTCTGCAGTCGCCGCACAGAGAGAAGGTTAGCAGACAAGCCTTTAACCAACAGAACATTCCCAAGCCCCACAAGCTCCCCATTAGCTCCCTTAACCTTGGCATTCCCAACACCAATGACAAGGAGCAAAGCACCTGACGCTGCTGCCACATACTTAATCTTCCCAGGGGGTTTTACCTCATCAAGCAAATCTGCTCGTGGGGTCATGTGACTGGTGCAACCTGAGTCAATTACCCAGTGCGTGAGAGGGTGCATCACAACCTTTCCCACAGATCCCACATCACCCTCATGCCCATGCACATCCTCAACCATGAGAAACATCCCAGGATAGGCATTACCTTGTGCACCTTCACCTTGTGCACCTGAGCCTTGCACAGCGCCACCTTGTGCGCGTTCACCACTGGGCGGCTTCATGCCTAGAGGTGCCCATCCCTCCGGCTTGCTGAAGCACTTGAACCAAGGATGCCCGACCTTCTTGCAGTACCAGCAGATGCCCTCCGTTCTGGTACTCCCCCTGCCACCGGAGCTCCCATGCCCCTCATTATAGTCACCTCGGCCTCTACCTCTGCCAAAGCTCCTCCCACGGCCTCGGCCTCTCCAACCCCCTCTTCCTCTGCCGCGCCCTGCAGCTCCATACCCCTCAGCAGTCTTAGTAGACGCACCACCTCCCACATGGCGTCTGCGGAAGTCCTCCTGCAGAATCTGCTGCCTGAGCCACTCAGGTGTCCATTTATCTTGCTGAGAGTTGAGGGTGGGGATGAGGTTGTCCCAAGAGTTGTCCAACACCGAGATGATCTTGGTGCACTGCTGCAGCTGAGATACACTGCTGCCCGCTGCTGCCATCCTTGCATAGGTGTCCTTGATCTTGTCAAGGACCGGCTTCACATCGTCCCCTGGTCGCATGGAGATGGCAGCAAGTTCCTTCTTGAGCACGATCACCATAGAGAGAGTGTTGGGCTGAATCACATCGCGTAGTAGTTTCCATGCCCTCGGACCCGAATCATCCGCTTCTACAAGATCCTTGATGTGCTCGAACATCTCCTTGTTGACCGATTGAAGGATGAGGTCGAAAAGCACCGCGCTTTTCTCAATCCACCGTTCACGTGCTTCGCCTTCTTCCGGCATCTTCTCTTCCCCAACAGCAATCTTCAGTAGCTTGTAGCGTTTGAAGGCACTCCTCATCCGACCGCTCCATTCCTCATAGTTGGAGCCATCCAAAGCTTCAACTTTTGATGGCGGCGGCTCACTTGTCTTCTCAGCTACAGCTCCTCTTCCATTAGCATCTCCTCCTCTCTCATTCATCTTCACCTTGATAAATGACGAATTTCAGCTCCCCTTAGCTGTCCACACTCAGCTCCCTCGATATTTTCACAAGTGTCGGCGTCCACGAAATTTCGGCAGAGTTTCCCCTTAGCGGAAGACACACCCAACCTTTAGAACACTACTTAGGCACGCCTACAGGCCATGGTGGGTTTAGAAGGGTCTTCAAACTTCTGTAGACTCCTCTCAATGTCCTCAATATTGCTATGATACCAATTGTTAGGATTAAGGACGGAGTCTAGGTGAACTTGGGAGCTAGAATTACTCAAAATATTAATCCGAAATTCTGGACAGAAAAGTCGTCTTCACAAGAAACGACATCGACAAAAAACTAGCCGTTGGAGTGTCGCGAAACTCGGATGTGTTGTACCTCTTAATCTCAGCTACCGTTCCCAATTTGAATAACGTTGATTGATGAAGTATTCGCGACGCTATGGCTTTTGACGTACTATGGGGTAAGCTGTAGGAGGAGAACTTAACTCAATCTCAAAAGTTCAATCAAAGTTCAAGAATCTCACAAGGAATTAGAGGAGCAAGAGAAAGGTTGGGATAGAAAGAGAGGGATGAGAGGGAAGGTCCCAAGAGAGTCCCCAACCAAGGAAACCCCATAAGCACAAAGATTCCCTCCCTATAGGAACCCCAACTTTGACATTTGTCCCTTCCCAACCAATCCATCCAAGTTGGCCACCCTTGCCAACCTAGCTTGGTTGTTCCCAACCAATTTGCAGCTGTTACAGTAGAGTGGCGAATTTCCCCAACCCCAAAGGTCCCAACTCCATATAAAGTAACCCCACAACTTCACTTTGTAACCGCCGCAATTGTAACGCAAGCTCATGAACTTTGAATCTTCATAGCTTTCGCGTTCTTGCTCCGATTGAAGCGATTCTCGTTGCGTCGGAAAGATCTTCTCAAGATCTATCATCAAAAATACCTGCTCAAACAAAAATAACACATAACACATTCCCAAACTCCAGAACACACCACACACAAATTCTTTCACACGTTCAAAACACACATGCAAGTTGAAAACATGGGATGGGAGGTAGACAGAATGTGATAGCATATGATGACATCACACAACAGGAGGTGCCGCTGGGGTTGGAGAGGGTTCTCGCTCTGGGGGTGTTAGTTCTGGGGGTGCTGCTGTTGAGTGCTCTCCCGGAGGTCGTAGTGCCCTTGCAGGTTCAAGGGTCGAGCACCAGCCGCCGCACCAGCCGCCGCACCAGCCTCGCAGCCATCGCCGCCGATCTCCGCTCTTTGCTTGCTCGGCCTTCCCTCCCTTAACCGCTCGCCAGTGTCTCCCCCACCTCCTCCTCCCCTTCCTGTCTACGGCATTGTGTTCCCGCCCCCGGACTCTTCTCCGGCCCGTCTTCCTCCTCGTTCCCCCCTTGTGTCCCCTCCGCTGTCTCCTGACCCTACACCTCCGTCCCACGTTTGGTCTCGCCGTCCCTCACGTGCTCGTCCCGTCTCCCCTGTCCTGCACTCTCACCCTACATTACTCCGTTCTAACTCGTCTCGTCCTCCCCTCCTCCCCTCGCCTCCTACCTCGTCTCTTGTTGTTGCACCTCCCCCGCTGTCTGACTACCTCCGTGCCGCTCGTCCCCTTGTCCCTCGGGTCCTTGCCTCTCTTGTTACAGACCCGTCTGTTCCTGTCTCTCGCCTTGACGCGCTTGTCGCTGCTATCGCTGACTTCGCCTCTACCCGCCGCCTTGACTACGCTACTACTCTGGTCTCTGACCCTGCCCGTCCTGCGTTCGTTGGGGGTGCACCTGCCCTTGGCAGTGACGTACTAGAGGACAGGCAGTACGAGCTTGCTTTCCTTTCCGAGGCCGCTCCCTATCTCTGCTCCATGCTCCTAGTCCCAGATGGTGACCTCGACGCCTTTGACATCCCGACCCCTCGCACCTACGCTGAGGCCACCTCGGGACCCTGGGCCTCTCAGGGGATAGCTGCCATGGAGCAGGAGATGGCATCTTGGAGGTCCACCGGCACTTACGTGGACGCAGTTCCCCCGCATGGGGTGAACGTAGTCGATGGTCGGTGGCTCTTCAAGGTGAAGCGTCCCCCTGGAGAGCCGCCTGTCTTCAAGGCGCGCTACGTGGCCAGAGGCTTCAGCCAGCGCGAGGGGGTTGACTTCTTCCAGACCTTCGCCCCGACCCGGAAGATGACCACTCTTCTGTCGCTGCTACACGTAGCAGCACAGCGCGACTACGAGCTCCACTCCCTCGACTTCTCTACTACCTTTCTTCAGGGCAGCCTACACGAGCAGGTCTACCTGCGCCGACCACAGGGCTTCACTGGTACCTTCCCCCCTGGGACCCAGTGGCTTCTCAGAGGCCCGGTCTACGGCCTGCGTCAGGCTCCCCGCGAGTGGCACGACACGCTGCGGGCCACGTTAGCAGACCTGCAGTTCTTTCCATCCTCTGCTGACCCCTTGCTGTTTGTGCATTCTGGCCAGACTCTGTTCTACATCCTTGTCTACGTAGACGACCTGGTCTTCGCTACTGCTGACAGGGACGCACTGGCCTCTGTGAAGGCCGAGCTGCTGAAGAGACACACCTCTATTGACCTTGGAGAGCTGCGTCGCTATCTTGGCTTGCAGATCTCTATGGACAGAGCAGCACGCACCATCTCTCTGACACAGTCACACTTGGTGCGTCAGGTCCTTCAGAGGTTCGGTCTTCAGTTCTCCTCCGCACAGCCCACACCTCTACCTATAGACCATGGGCTCTCCGCTCCCGTTCCTAAGGAGCCAGTAGAGCTCAGCGGCCTTTACGCAGAGCTGGTGGGTTGCCTCATGTACCTGATGACTTGCACTCGCCCAGATCTCGCATACCCTCTCAGCATCCTGGCTTGCTTTGTGGCCACTGACAGACACCGACCACAGCACTGGTCGGCCGCTAAGAGGGTTTTGCGATATCTAGCAAGTACATCGGGCATAGGGTTAGTGCTAGGAGGACGCAGGCCGGTGGTCCTCACAGGGCACACAGACGCTTCTTGGGCAGACGACTCTGAGACGCTCAGGTCGACTTAGGGCTACTGTTTTAGCCTTGGCTCGGGTGCTATCTCTTGGAGATCCACTCGCTCGTCGTCTGTTGCTCAGTCCAGCTGTGAGGCTGAGATCTACGCGGGTGCCATGGTGGCACAGGAGCTCCGCTGGCTGACCTTCTTGCTCACTGACTTAGGTGAGCGGCCTAGCTCTACCCCGGTCTTGTACGCTGACAATAGGGCCATGATCCTCCTGTTTTAGGAGCCTCGGCTTGAGGGCAGAGCGAAGCATATCCAGCTGCGGTACTTCCTCCTGCGAGAGCTACAGCAGCGTCGCCAGGCCCGTGTAGTTCACTTGGCCTCCGATGCCAAGACAGCTGATATCTTTACGAAGGCGCTTGCGCCTAAAGATTATCAGCGGCACTGTGTACAGCTTGGTCTTGTTCCTGTAGCTACCCACTTGTTAGGACCCTGATTGTGTATTCTCTACTATATATACCTGTCTCATTGGCCTTGTGGCCTTACCTCCAGTGGTTGGACTAGTAGTGCCGCCCTGGCTTGCTTTTGTCTTGTCTGTACTCTTGCTGACTGGTCTTTGGACCCCTGCCTCAATGGTTGGACTAGTAGTGCCACCCTGAGCTGTGTGCTTCTTGCTTGCACCACCCCTTCTCTAGCCTAGGGGGTGTGTCAACTTATACATATCATGCATGTAGAAGTTATAGGCTAGTATCGGTGTGTGCTCTTAGTGAGTATAACCCAACTGTTATATGTTCCCTGTTTCCCCTCTAATAATTCATTCACGTATTCTAACAAAAGCTTGGCCGCTCACCTATGTCGGTGAGCAAAAAGGTCAGCCAGCGGAGCTCGTGTGCCGCCATGGCACCGGCGTAGATCTCAGCCTCACAGCTAGACTGGACAACAGACGAGGAACGAGTGGACCTCCACGAGATGGCACCAGAACCAAGGCTAAAGTAGTAGCCCTGGGAGGACCTGAGGGTCTCAATGTCGTCTGCCCCATGAAGCGTCTGTGTGCCCAGCATGCGAGATCTGGACGAGTGCAAGTCATTAGGTACATGAGGCAACCCACTAGCTCTGCGTAAAGAACATTTAGCTTTACTGACTCCTCAAGAACTGGAGTAGAGAGCCTGTGATCTATCGGCAGAGGTGTGGGCTCTGCGGAGGAGAACTGAAGACCAAACCTCTGAAGAACCTGGCGCACCAAGTGTGACTGTGTGAGAGTGATGGTGCACGCTGCTCTGTCCTTGGAGATCTGCAGGCCAAGGTAGCGGCGCAACTCTCCTAGGTCAGTGCAAGTGTGTCTCCTCAGCAGCTCGGCCTTTACAGAGGCCAGTGCGTCTCTGTCTGCTGTAGCAAAAACTAGGTCGTCTACGTAGACAAGGATGTAGAACGGAGTCTGGCCGGAACGGACGAAGAGCGAGGGGTCTGCAGACGACGGGAAGAGCTGCAGGTCAGCAAGTGTAGGACGCAGTGTGTCGTGCCACTCACGGGGCGCCTGTCGCAAGCCATAGACGGGGCGCCGGAGGAGCCACTAGGTATCAGGGGGAAAGGTACCGAAGAAGCCCTGGGGGCGGCGTAGGTAGACCTGCTTGTGTAGACTACCCTGGAGGAAAGTTGTAAAGAAGTCGAGGGTGTGCAGCTCGTAATCACGCAGTGCTGCTATGTCTAGTAGTGCCCGAAGAGTAGTCATCTTCGGGGTCGGGGCGAAGGTCTGAAAGAAGTCCAACCCCTCACGCTGACTGAAGCCTCGAGCAAAGTAGCGCGCCTTGAAGACAAGCGGCTCTCCAGGAGGGCGCTTCACCTTGAAGAGCCACCGGCCATCGACTACGTTCACCCCAGGTGGGGGAACTGCGTCGACGAAGGTACCGGTGGATCTCCAAGATGCCATCTCCTGCTCCATGGTAGCTATCCACTGAGAGGCCTAGGGTCCCGAGGTCGCCTCAGCGTAGGTGCAAGGGGTCAGGATGTCAAGGGCGTCTGGGTCCCCCTCAGGGACTAGCAGCATGGAACAAAGATGGGGAGCGGCCTCAGACAGGAAAGTGAGTTCGTACTGCCTATCCTCTAGGACGTCACTGCCTAGGGTGGCCACACCCCCGACGGACGGAGGGCATGCAGGGCCAGAGACCAGAGCGGTGGCGTAGTCAAGGCGGCGGATAGCGGCAAAGTCAGTGCCAGCAGCGACAAGAGCCGACAGACTCGAGACAGGAACGGACGGGTCGGTAACAAGAGAGGCAAGGACACGAGGAACAAGGGGATGCGCAGCACGAAAGAAGTCAGAGAACGGGGGAGGAGACGGGAGGAGCGGAGGAGCACAAGACGCACGGGAGCGAAGCAATATAGGGTGAGACCGCTGAACAGGGGAGGTTGGACGAGCACGAGACGGACGACGAGACCAGACGTGAGACGGAGGAGTCGGGTCAGGAGAGAGGGGAGGAGACACAGAAGGAGAATGGGGAGGGAAACGAGTCGGAGAGGAGTACGAGGGACAAAACACTAGGCCGTAAACCGGTGGAGGAGGAGACGGCGGCGACGGAGGAGGCACCGGCATGCGTTCAGGGGAAGGAAGTCCGAGGAGGCGAAGAGCGGACACCGGCGGCGACTTCTGCGACAGCTGCCCGACTCCAACACCAGAACCTCCAGCGACAGCACGGCTCCCTTCGAGAAGCTCCACGCCCGCACCCCCAGAACGGGAACCTGCTCCAGTACCCGCTCCAGCATGCTCCCCAGCACCCCCAGAACGCACGAACCCCAGCGGCGGTGACGACGGCGGCTGCGGCCACGGCGACGACAGCAGCGGCGGAGTAAAGACCCAACACAGGGGGACCTCGGTGAACACGCGCTGAGACGAGCCATGGGATAAGAACGATAGGCACATCGGCCTTCCGCTCCAGGGGAAACACCGTGGTGTAGCGCATGTAGTCCTCGACAAGCACTAGGAAGTAGCGCTCTCGACGCGGCCCATGGACGGGGGCGGGGCCCCAGACGTCCATGTGCAGGGTCTGCAGTGGTGCAGCGGTGGGGAGGAACGAGGAGGAGTGAGGGGCACGGCGGAGCCGGCCCTCGATGCTGGGCGTGCACGGCGGCGCTGGTGAGGAGGGTAGCGCGGGGAACGACTTAGGGAGACCTAAGACAAGACCGTGCTGAGACATGTGACGAAGACGTGTGAGGGCAGGATGACCTAGACAGTGGTGCCACAGACGCGTCGGGTGAGTAAGCGACCGACACGAGCAAGCCGCAGCAACCTGGGTAGACGCAGACACTTGGGGAGACGTCCCAACCAAGGGGGACGCAGTGTCTAGCATGAACTGGCCAGACACCAGGTCCCGGGGGAACGTAGTGTGGGGGGCACCAGTGGCGGCCTCGGTACAGACAGCGTACCTCTCGTGACCAGGGAACGTAGTGGTGACGCCAAGGTCTTGGAGGCAGCCGAAACCAACTAGGTTTCTAGAGAACGAAGGGATGTGCAGGCATGTAAGGAAGCCCGAAGGAACCGCCGGACAGGGAAGGGTGGTAGAGCTACGGGCGACCACAGGACCTGAGGAAGGGTCTGCAAGGGCAACTGCGGCGGGAGCGGCAAGCGGCGTAAGCGTAGTGGAGTCATGAAAGAAACACCGGGAAGTGCCGGAGTCGAGGGTGAAGGAGAGCACGGCAGTGGAGGCAGGGGTCGGAGGAGCGAGGGTGGAGCCAAGGCTAAACAAAGCAGGGGATCCTATGCCTGACGCAGCAAGGGAGCCTGAACTAGGCACACTGGGCACACCTACACTAGGCAACAAAGGGTAATAGGAACCAGCCACACTAGAGTAATCGACATACAGTACTTACAAAGGAGAGCTAATCTCGTCCATGTCTATATCAAAGATCCTAACACTTCGGCAGAGCAGATTGTGCGAGTCGGGGAGGTCTGGCGCCGGGCCGAAGCGGAGACGAAACAGGTCGTGTAGGCGACTGAAACAACGAGTGGGGGTATGGCCGATCTTACCGCACACGAGGCCACGGTGAGGTCCGGTCTGGAGCTGGTACTGGCAGCGCCCGTCACTCGCACCACCACCCGATGACACGCTGTGCGCACGACCACTACGACCACCATCACCACCGGCGCCAGGCCACCTTGGCGGTAGACGGACGACCCGCCGCTGCTGCTGCTGCTGCGGCCTGGATGGCGGACTCGGTGCTGCGCTTTGACGCGAAGGGTCAGCCGGTCGAGTTCGACACGTGGCTCGTCGACCTCCGCCGTCACCTCACTACTCAGCAGCCGCGGGGCCGCGACGTGACAGGGCCGCGGGGCCGCTAGGGGACGGGGCCGCGGGGCCGCTAGGTGACGGGGCCGCAGGGCCGCTAGGTGACGGGGCCGCGGGGCCACTTGGTGACGGGGCCGCGGGGCCGCTAGGTGTCTGGGCCGCGGGGCTGGGTGACGGGGCCGCGGGGCCGCGGGGCTGCTGGGCCGCTAGGTGACGGGGCTGCGGGGCCGCTAGGTGTCTGGGCCGCGGGGCCGCTAGGGGACGGGGCCGGCACGGGCTTCGAGGCGGCTAGGACCTATGGCGGAAGCGCTGGTGGGCGGAGGGGGCCTAACCTGCTCATGATACCATATCAAAGTTAACGAAATGAGTTGAACCACGGCATACATGGGAATATATCCCAGTGGGTTGTACTCTATAAGGCACAACCCTTTGTAGTCTATAACAACATACAAATATATGTTTTTACATGTAGGTTGTAAGAGCTGCCTTTAAGTTGTCCCAAAGTGGTGCACAAAATAGAGAAAACCCAAGATAGCCTGTTTTGCAAGATGTGCAATGTGATCCCCCGTGGGTTGTAGTACAGTAATTTCTAAATGCGAGAAAAAGAGGGTGAGTGAGATTCTTTATGCTCACGTGGTTGTTGTATGTACTGTACACCATACAATACATGAACTCTGATTTGTTCAAGTGAACCACCATGCCAGGAATTTGAACTGCACCATACCATAGCACCTTCTAACATGAAACTTAGAAAGCTACACTACCAGTACTTCCAACAGGCAGCAGCAGCAGCAGCAGGAGCCTTGGGATTGGAGGGGGGTGGTGGGGCCGATAGGGGGTGGAATGGAAAGGCTGGGGGTTACGTTGGTTCCACTGACTGCCAGTGCTGGCAGCAGCAGAGCCATCAGCAGCAGCAGTAGAAGGGGCAGGAGAGGCAGAGGCAGGAGAGGCAGAGGCAGGAGAGGCAGAGGCAGGAGAGGAAGAGGCAGGCGAGGCAGAGGCAGGAGAGGCAGAGGCAGGAGAGGAAGAGGCAGGCGAGGCAGAGGCAGGAGAGGCAGCAGCAGAGGGGGGAGCCCAGTGCCTTCTGAGGGAGGGGCGCAGCTAAGGGGAGGAGGGGCCGATGGGGGTTGGCAAGGAAGGTGGTGAGCCTTTGGGGCGGGCAAGGATGCGGCGGGCAGGAATGGGGTGGGCAGGAATTGGTTGAGCAGGAATGGGTTGGGCAGGAAAGGGGGTTATGTGGCTTCACCGCCTATTTTTGGGAATCTCTGCATCACCGGCACTGGCAGCAGCAGAGCCGTAAGCATCAGCAGCAGAAGGGACAGCAGCAGGGGGAGCCCAGTGTCTTCTGAGGGAGGAGAGCAGCCAAGGGGCCTGGGGCTCGGAGGGAGGCGGTGGGACCGATGGGGGGCGGCTGCGCCGCAGCTCGTCCGGGCGGTCAATGTACCTGAGAGGGGTGGACGGGACACGGAGAGGAAGGCAGGAAGGGGGAGGAAAGAAGATAAGGGAGGGGGGGGAAAGAAGATAAGGGACGGTCAATGTACCTGGGAGGAGTGGACGGGACACGGAGAGGAACACAGGGGGGAATGCAGAGAGAGTAACACAGAGAGGAAGGCAGAAAGGAACGCAGGAGGGAAGGACGGGACACAGAGAGAAAGGCAGGAAGGGGGAGGAAAGAAGATAAGGGAGGGGGACAGAATGTGAGTGACCGGGGTGGTCAATGTACCTGGGAGGGGTGGAAGGGATGCAGAGAGTAAGGCAGGAATAATTGGAGATAAAAGCAGTACAAGAACTAGAAGAGAAAGGACAGGGTTATGACTTGATAATAAATGCCTTGACATAGAACTTGATGCTAATGTTCAACAATTACTGTGGTTACCCTTGTGCACGGGGATGGGCGAGAGATTCGTACTCGATATAAGCCATGGGAGCCGCATCGCCAACGCGTGTTCGGGTTGGGAGCACCCTAGTGTAGCCCCCCGCTCTATCCCTGCCAAGGGATCGCCCGTATTACAGAAAGAAGAGCGCAGTGGGTGGGGAGAATCAGTTGGAATTCTGGTTCGTAAATCCAGCAAAGATTCAGCACATTGATTTAAGCACACCGATTTAAGCACACTGATTCAAGCACATTGATTTAAGCATTCTAAAAGTCAAAGAACACCAGTGAGACCTTGTGTTTCATCCAAAAGCTGCTAAGCGCCACATAGACGAGAAGTACTAGGTAGGTTCAAAAGAGCAGATGCCAAGAATTCTAAAAAACACAACACCCCAAAAAACCCTCCCCGGCATCACTCCCACTCTAATTGCAATCACCTGTACCACACTCACTTGTATCTCTCAGATACGGCTAGATCGTAGAGCAGCTTCTGCAGCACATCCTTCCCTCTCACCATAGCTGCTGCCTCCCTTGCACTACACACAACTACACACTCAAGTCTCTCTATAGTCACAATCAGTAACCAATAAAATCACACTCACTTGTATCTCTCGGATAGATCGTAGAAAAGCTTCTGCAGCACATCCTTCCCTCTCACGACTGCTGCTGCCTCCCGCCGCGACTGCAGCGTGCCCTGCAGGAGTGAAGGGGAGTGGACAGGAGCGGGGGGGGGGGGGGGGGGGGGGGGGGAAGGAAAGTGGGGAAAAGGGGGGGGAATGGGGAGGGGCTGTGGGGGGTGAAGAATAGGTGAGAGCATGGCTGCAGCACATCCATCTATTCCTCGCACCACTGCTGCTGCCACCCTGCGCGGTTGCAGCGTGCCCTGCAAGAGGAAGGGGAGCGGTCCGGTGGGTGGGGAAGGAGGGTTGGAGGTGGGGAGGGAGGGTTGGGAGGGGGGGGAGGGGGGAATAAAGCTAGGTGAGAGCATGGCTGCAGCACACCCATCTGTTCCTCGCGCCACTGCTGCTGCCACCCTACATGGTTGCAACACGCCCTGCAATATGATCTGCCGGAGAACAGTGTACGGGGGAGGGGGAGGGGAAGGGGGAGGGGAAGGGGGAGGGGAAGGGGGAGGGGAAGGGGGAGGGGAAAGGGGAATGTGTTATGGAGGAGGTGGAAAACCAGGGGATGGAGCAGTTATTGCGGTGAATAACGTAAGTGAATAACGTAAGTGAATAATGCAAGTGAATAATGCAAGTGATGCAAGTTCGGGAAATCTGCGCATCTCATAGGCAGGAGCAACCTTTTAGCCCAAACATGCCTCTTCCACCCAAAGCACATGCGTAACACAGCCATAACACGCGTTTTTTGCCCTAAGCACATGCGTACCACAGCCGTAACACACGTCTTTGGCCCTAAGCACATGTGTAACACAGCCGTAACACGCGTCTTTGGCCCTGAGCACATGCGTAACACGGCCATAACATGCATCTTTGGCGCTGAGCACGTACGTAATGCGGTAACCAGAACGCACCTCTTTCGCAAGGGTGACCATTCGATCTGCCACGGACCTCAGCTCCTTGGCCTGTGTAAGGGAGAGGGGAGAGTGGAGAGAGGGGGGAGTGAAGAGAGGGGAGAGTGAAGAGAGGGGAGAGTGGAGAGAGGGGAGAGTGGAGAGAAGGGGGAGTGAAGAGAGGGGAGAGTGAAGAGAGGGGAGAGTGGAGAGAGGGGAGAGTGGAGAGAAGGGAGAGTGAAGAGAGGGGAAAGTGAAGAGAGGGGAGATTGAAGAGAGGGGAGTGTGAAGAGAGGGGAGAGTGAAGAGAGGGGAGAGTGAAGAGAGGGGAGAGTGAAGAGAGGGGAGACAGAAAGGGAAGAGGAGAAAAGGCAAGAGGAGGAAGTGAGGCAGGCAGGAGTGACCATTCGATCTGCCACGGACCTCAGCTCGCCTGGGTAGGAGAAAACTAGGAATGGGAGAAGAAAGATTGGGGAGGTAGGTGAGAGGAAGAGGGGCACGCAGGAGGAAGAGACGGAAGGAGACTCCAGTCCGCCACAGGAGATCAGTTCCTTAGCCTGGTCAATGACAGAGATGACTTTTGAGTTGACTCAAAAGTGACCTCCTTAGCCTGGTCAATGACAGAGAGAGGAGACAGGGAAAGGAACGAGGGTAGTGGCGAGAGGGTGGAGGCGGGAGGAGAGACGGGGGGTGAATACAAAGGGGAGTCTATTTTTGAGGCGAATACCGAGATGGGATGGGATGAATACCGAGGGACGGCAGAAAGGGTAAGGGAAAGGGAGGTAAGAGGCGGGAGGTGGAAGAGGTGGAAGGCGGAAGGTAAGCAGGAAGTTAACAGACCAGAGGTCAGTGACTTAAGATTCAACAGAAATATACTTTTGAGGCGCCTCAAAAGCACTCTCAGTTTTGAGGCGCCTCAAAAGTACTCTCAGTTTTGAGGCACCTCAAAACAAGATTCACAGAAACATAGCTCCACATCTGCCTAGTTTTGAGGCGCCTCAAAACAAGATTCAACAGAAATCCACATCTGCCTAGTTTTGAGGCACCTCAAAACAAGTTTCACAGAAATATAGCTCCACATCTGCCTAGTTTTGAGGCGCCTCAAAAGCACTCAGTTTTGAGGCGCCTCAAAACAAGATTCACAGAAACATAGCTCCACATCTACCTGAAAGGAACCTGCGTCTTGCATCCGCTCTCTTACCTAAGCTCCAACAAAGGTGATCAGATCAGAGGTACATTTTACAAAGATCAATCCGTTCTCTAACGCTTTGAGAAGCTCGGCAAGCCAGCCAAATGCCAGCTCCCCCTTCTTACCGCGCTCAGTGCTCAGTCTTTCTTATGCCAGTCACAGGACATGGTTCATCTCCTACCTTAGCAACTGTGGTTTCGATCCGCTCGTGCTGTATGAGTTGAGACACCATCGTGCTGCAGAGAGAGAGAGGAGGGAGGGGGGGGAGGGGAAGGAGGAGGGGAAGGAGGAGGGGAAGGAGGAGGGGGACGGGGGGCACCAGCGGGGGGAAGGGGGTGAGACGAAACACACAAGTCGCAAAAGGTACTCGGTCGAACAACGCATGCAGTGGCACGGTTATGCACAGTCGCGTGCAGTTGGGCAAGCCACATCTCCCAACTCGCACTCCCCGTCGTTGGCCGTACGCTTCACAGAGACAGCTGAAATCAACCGAGATGAAACCCCTCTTTCAGTTACAACCGCACGAAGCCTCTCATATATATCATCCGAAAATGGAAACCCCTCCTTTGGTTACAATCACTCGAAGCCTCTAACTTGACCACTTTCGCAAATGCGTCACCTTCGAGTCACCGCTTTCCTGCCTTTCGCTAGATCGCTCCTTACCATTAACCTACCTAGAAACCGATTGATCATCTGCCTCCTAGGCTGCTCCATACCACGTCACTCCTCTCGTGCTCCGTACCGCGTCGATAAAATTTCCTTCCTAGCTTGATATACCTCACCCTTCTTCCTAGCTTGAGATATATCACCTCCTCTTACGGCTCACCGGAGCAATCCCCATCGATGGCTGCTCGCGCGACCCAGCTTGCGAAAAGCGTTGCGATGCTTCATCGCGAGCTTCGAGCCGAAAGCCGGTCGCCAGATTCGACGATCCCGCCTACGACGCTGCCTGACGAAGTGGTTATGTAGCAAAGATCCCGTCCCCGCTAAGGAGTTTTTAGGTTAAGTGGTCGTGATGTGCTTAGCTCCTTCGACCTGTAACAATACTGGAAGCGAAATTTGGTCATCTTAGAAATGTACGAGGTTGTGTGCAAAGAGAACCTGTTACTTTTACAATTCGGAGATTGCAGAGAAATAACCACAATTGTTGAAACATTTGACTAGCCCCCACCATGATCCACGCCTTGAAAATTGGTTGGTAAAATGCCTTTCCAACATAAGCACAGACAATGGAGGTTTATACATCGTATCATATGCTAACAAAATGTGGAGATTAAGATGCATGCAGCAGGCCATCCTGATGGGGCTGATGACAAACACTACGAATGGGAGAGGCCAAAATTGTGTGATATCGTAATATGCTAGTGCACCATGTGTTATGACCCGGAAGATAGTGGGGGCTTCAAATCCTCCCTCTTTTGCCCTGCAAAGACAAGGCAAACATCAGGACAAGGTGATATAAGCACTGAAGCGCTCCCCCCTTTCGGAAATCCAAAACATCACTCACCCGAGGTGCTGCAACTGTAACCTCCAGTTGAAGCTCTTGTGCCAGAGCATCTTCTTGTTCTGTTGCATGATCTGCAGCCCGTTTTACCAGGCAAGAAGTCTCGCTGATACCTTCCACAGGAAGAGAATGCAGTGGGAGCGTGTACAGCTCGTCCAGAAGCTTGGTGTCAGGGTTCAAGGATCCAAAAAGCTTCAACCCGAAATTTCCCTGTAAAATGCACACATCAGAACAGTTATCTTCTGAAGAGCCATTCCAGGATCCGTAAGGAAAATACTGTAGCAGTTTCATACCTTGGGTGTGATTAGCTTTCCACAAAGCCGGTCAATAGCAGTCACAGCCAGGATGGTCTGCAGGATGCACCAAGAATATTTAGAAGGTGCAAGCCTCATAATCAGTCAAACGCTCTGCAATTGAAAAAATCCCACCTGCATGTAGGCCTCGATCAAGTCATCCACTCCAACACCAAGCCTGTTGAAGTCTCGGCTGTCCATCAGCAGCAACCTGTCTGTCTCCGTACCCCAACTCCCATCTGGATTCTGCAAAGACATTATGCTGAGTTAGCTGCAGTACAGCAGACTACTAGCTGCAAAAAGGGTTCCAAGCAAGTCAGAGACTTATACCTTGTAAGAGAGATTTGTTCCAAGCATGTCCCATGAGTGGATCCCACTCTCAAGCTGCTCGGCAAGTGGAAGCTTGGCTCTCCGTGCATAGATTGCCACTGGAAAGAAGCCACCTGCTCCAGACCCCACCATCATCCTCAGGTCAGAGGCGTAGATGTTGCCCTTGCTTGTCGGAATGGTCCCCACGTGGTACAGCCTGCCACTCACACTCTGAGAACTCCAGCCATTGTTCCCGATCAAGGCCTGCGATGAGAATTACCCAAAAGAAGGTAGTCATTCACAATTTGCAGGACATGGAAAAATCCAGCCAAAGATTGAACGCAAATGCTTGGGACGAAAAGCCATGAAATTAAATTCTCCCAAGTACCTGAACAATGAAGCGGTCATAGCGCTGCTCGATGGCCATGAACTCCTTCAGCTCTTCGTCGTTAGTGATTGTCCACACGCCTTGACCTGCGTTGGCATACGGAACCTTCACAACAGCCAAGCCACCCATTCTGCCGACCCATAGGGGAATCTCTGGCTTGGCGACATCCCAAATGGTCTCAGGAGTAAGGATAGACAGTCCAGTTGACGCCAGCGCCGCATTGTGAAGATCGTACGCTTTCGCTCCCACTGCCTTGTTACGTCCGCCAGCTAAACACGCGAGGACAGGATTGAAAATCATCGTCCGCGTCAGGGGAGGTATCCTTGTCCATGGCCGCTGTGTCACGTATCTGATCGCAGCTCTGACCTGTCGCCACTGTGGCTCTGGAACTTCGGATTTTGATGGAAAGGATTCTTGCTTGCCTTCGCTGGAGGACGAACTCGTACGTGACACCCTCGCTCCTGTCATGACAATCGGCACTTCCTCCTTCTGAGCCTTCTGGATAGCTCCAGCGACGTTGATCTCCAAAACTCCATCCGGACGCCACCTCCAATTTGGCTGTGGTTCATCAGCATAGCAGGGAGTGAGGTACACCTGTTCACCTGTGAGATCTGCCAACGCTGCTGCATATCCTGACGCTTCCATCGGATTCTTGTCATACAGAACCGCCAGAATTCCCTCCGGAATCTTCTCTCCATTCCACTTGCCAGAATTCAGCACCGGAAGAAACGCCTTTTCTAGCAGAGTCTTGTAGCCGGCGTGCTCAAGGTCTTCATTCTCCATAGGCATGGACTTCTGTCCAGAAGGACATGAGTTCGTCTCAATGACAACGAAGCGCTTCTGACCCTTCTCAGTTGTCACGGAGAACAAGTCAGCTCCACCCCACTGAAAATACCTGCACACGAGAAGAGCTTGTTGTGAATATGACATTTTTCACACAGTGATTTTTTTTTTCGTGTCTACACCGACGACTCACTTGCACGCATACGAAAGTGCCGCTTGAACCGCCTCTGGTTTTGCTGCAGGATGAAGGTGAACATATCTCTTCGCGATCCTCTCGTTTCCAAGCCCAAGGAAGGACCTCACAAGAGGGTGAATCTGTGCATTCAGCACTCGCGGATAGAAATGTGAGGCCGGATCAAACGAACCGGGCTTGTACACTTCGATCACTCTCAAGTCCTTCTTCGGCGGCGAAGGCGGAGGTGATAGGCTCTCTTCCATCCCAACCGGCGGCATGACCAGCAGGACAAGACCGACACGAATAGCCTTTTAGGAAGGAAGTATAGGGTGGAGCTCACAACTCGAACTTGTGCAACTCCAGGACGTCGTTAGAGCCCAGCCAGTGAAATTATGCACTGATCCAATAATGCAGGCACTTCCAGGCGCTGTCAAACGGTCAAGTCGACGTGCTTGGGCACCGGCAAGGGAACTCAAAGTTCCTTATCTATCACTGAAAAACGCTTCTCCAGTTGCAGCTAAGTGCAACACACGCTGTCAGGAACGCTCAACTTGCTGGATGTCATCAAGGCATCTTCAGGCATGAGTCAAATTTGACAAGGCATTTTGCTGCATGTGGATGGGATGAGTTGAGAGGATATTCCAGGTTCACTGGAACCAGCTCACGGTCAATGTCCAGTCCAGTTCCAGGCTTCAGCTGGGTCTCTGGGAGATTCCCAAGATGCCAATGTCTGGCGGTTTGATTCCGCTGAACTCGTGTGAACCTCGCATGCCGCGATTTGCGACTCGTTACTCGTGAGGTGGAGGCTGGCGGTGGGGAGGTTGCCAGTTGACGTGGCAAATAAGCGAGACAGCTGGTCCGCCGAGCCTAGCCACGCGACAGTAACAACAATCACAAGACATACAGCACATCCTAAAACGGTTGAAGTACAAAATGGGTTATTATAACACATTGACATCAACTAGATTCACCACCTAGGAAGATCGGCGCAAAGCTTAGTCATGCCGAATAGCAGACCCATGCCGGTTTGATGCAGAAGTCATTGATGGTGGCGACGAACTGGCCGTTCCACCTGCTTCACCCATCTCCATGTCTTCACCACTACCATCATCCCCATCCAGGAGCTCATCCTCCTCGTCAAACATCTCCATAAACTTTGCTGTGTCGCTGTCCATCCGTCGTCTGAAGAGAGGCCACGCTCCCGATTTCAGCCAAAATGCGACAAGGCCAGTGAGGCAAGTGATGCCGGTAACCACCCCAATCACTAGGAGGAAGACGTATAGTAGACTCACATTGTTGGTGTCGGTCCCCTCGAACTCATCTGTCGAGTGACGGGAGACGAGAGGAAGCCAGGGAGGGGTGGGGGGATGAGGGTAGGGGGGTAGACCAGGGGGGATAAAGAGAAACCACATGCTTTTAGGGAAGGAGAATCCATGGAATAGCCAGTCCAACACCTATCCTTTTCACACCTGAGCCAACAAACGCATCACCCACCAAGAGCACAAAAAGCAACCGTTAGCTACACTACTCTGCCTTCCAGTCAAGATGAAGAACCATTGTGCATACCTCCAGAGGACCGCGACGTTCTGTCCGGGTTGCAGTGCAGGCAGACGAACATCACATTCAGCTCGCTCTTGACTAGGCGATTCAGGCGGCCAGAGGGAGTGGGAGTGAAGCCCAGGGGGCACAGCACAGGGAGACGCGTACCTCCAGAGGACCGCGACGTTCTGTCCGGGTTGCAGTGCAGGCAGACGAAGGTGACGTTCAGCTCGCTCTCCACCAGGCGATTCAGGCGGCCAGAGGGGGCGGGAGTGAAGTCCAGAGGGCACAGGGTGAAGCGGTCAAACGCGTCATCCTCTGTCAACGTGTCGGCGTCGTAGAACCCGCACTGCTTGCATTTGGGCGCCGTGAGCTCTGTCAGGGGCTGCAAAACGCGAAGAGGCATAAAATGAGGAAAGTGCAGGACTTGGGTAAGGAATCCAATCCTCGTCATAACCACAGCATTCAGAAGCCATCCTCACTATGTGTGAACAAAAACAACAAAAACAAGAAATCCCATCAACAGGACCTCAGATGCGGAAGGAGGGGCATGAATACGCTGAACGAAACACTGACCGGTTCGCAAGTGGCAACCGTCACCGCTGGTCAGCAGGCCATAGAGTGGAACAGAGGAACCCCCCCTCCCCCCCCCCACCCCCCCCCCACCACACACACATGCTCCTCGCCAGCAGCCCAATCAACCATTACAGCCCCCCAACCCCCCCCACACCCATCTTCCACCCCACCAACCCAATCAATCACTGTTCAGTTGCGAGATTCTACCCACCTGGAAGGGCTCATGCATAGTGAAATTGTAGTCCACGTTCGCTTCAACTACCACGTCCAGCTGGCGCTTGGGCTCTCCCTCGCACTGGAAGTACACCGACGGCTTCCAGAACGGCAGGTCGTGCGTCTGAAAGATCTTGATGCGCTGCAGCCGAACCACCGCGGCTGGTGTGGGGACACATGGAATGGGCAGGAAGAGAAGGGGAAGGAACAGTATGGAGTGATTAGCAGCGAAGAGCATTCCGGAATGAAGGGTTTGAAGCGCTGAAGCCGAACCACCGCGGCTGGTGTCGACACACAGGGATGTGCAACGTCGAGTACATAAACGAGGCATCCTTGGTTTCGGACGGCGTACATGAAACTAAGCCTGCAAAGATAAGGTGAGAGCTTCACAGAAGGTGGGATTGCGCTGACAGCCGCATACATTTCGCTGGATTGGAACACGATATCAGACCGTTCCGCAACCAGGGAGCGACCTTATGCTGATTTGACAGTAGTAGATCCGCCTAGAAATGGCATCGCAGACTTAGACGCTGGACTTTCGTGTCGCACCTTCTGACAGACAAGGAAGGAGGACGGCGAGCAGAAGGCATGATAAAATGCTGCTGTGCGATAGACCTCCCATGTTTAGCCCTATTCCGCCGCGAAATGCAAGAAAATCTCAACGTCGAGTCTGGTTGAAAGCGCGAAAACAAAACTGGCACGGGTGTTATCAAAGCATATTAGTTTCCGTACAAAACGACTGAATGACTAGAGAATTGAATGAGGAAATGAATGGCAGTGGGGCCCCTGTTTCTGGATTCTAGAAACAGAGCATTACGTCTAGGTTCGGAGAGGTCACTCCGAAGCACGAGGTTCGGGAAAGCAATCAATGGTGCACACGATATAGGGATTGGGTTAGCTAGTCAGGTGCCTATTGTAATGGAAGCAGATATATTGATACAGATTGGCACCTAGGATATACTATATGGGTGCCTTGTTAGAGTAGCGGGAAATTTTGTGACTAGCAAGAGGGGAGGGGAGATACAAGTACAAGAATGTTTTCCTCTAAGAACTGACCTAGCTAGGCTATAACAAACCTATCTAAACTAAGTAGATATGTGTAGACAAAACAATATGTTAGTTGACATGCCTTCCAGCCCATACCTTTGGTGGGAGGGTCTGATTGGGGGGTGAGGGACGGAATTTTGAAAGAGAGTGGGCGGGGGTTGCGACAAATTTGAAATTCGTGGCAGGTCCAACTTTGACGAGGCTTCGAGTCTCGTATTTCTGTGGACCTGTATTACGTTTGGTTTGAGCCCACCAAATTTTGAGGGCGTGGATGGTGGGGGTCGGGTTCTCAAAGTTTCGCAAGCAGTTATGATTCCAGTGTTGGATTTTGGGCCGTAATTTTGTTGCGTGAGACACTTCCAGTCCCCCGCATAGTGCACCCCCCAAAATTGTGTTATAAATTGTAAAACGGTGCAGAAGACTAAGCATAGAATGTGCAGACACAAGTAGTTGAAGTAGAAAGTAATATTGGGAGTACCTCCAATAACAGCCAGTTTTAGCAAGTTGTAACACTTGAATAAATGTTGTAGCCTTGTCATACTTCAAGACTAGAGAAAGGATCTTTGTGTCAACTTATACATATATTTGTATATAGAAGTTATTGTCAAATATATTTGTATATATTATAATAGACTAGATATGTGCATGCTCTTAGAGGGTACAACCACTTGAACATGTTGTGGTATATTTCATACATAGCATTTCTGTAAGTCGTTTATCGATAGATAGTGTCGAATCCTACTGTAGAAGATAAGTTCGTAGGATGACGTCAGCAAATAGCGCTCGTCATATGACAGTCGTTTCAGTCACGCGAATAGTCGCACCTCTTCATTATCATCTAGGGCGCGTAGCGCGATAGTGACGAACATGTACATTAGCGAATAGGTACTTTTCTAGAGCTATAAATCTTTGTTGTGTCCCTTTTATTATTAACCTTGAGATTTCAACTTTGAGACTTAACTTCTGCAGAAACATATACTCAGGTTCACTCTTACAAGACTTCCGCTGTCTTACTAGTCTACCGTTCCAGTAAAGATCCTAGGCTAACACTTGAGGTTTTCCAGGTGTTCGTGTTTGCAGATTTTATACTTAGTCTTCTGCAACACCTTTCAAATTTTTTCATGGTATGAGAGCTATCTGGAATTAAGACTACTGTCAACAATGACAGGTTCATCACCAGCACCATCTGCCGGATCAACTTCCGGAACTACTGGAGTACATGTCTCCACGACCGCCACTGGTCTCTCAGCCTCTGGACCGTTTCCACCGGCTTATGCGCATATCGGTATGCAGCAGCAGCAGCAGCAGAATACGGCTACTGTCAGTACTCCAGGGATGTCATCAACTGCCCCTGCAGCACAACATCAACAAACACAGACAACAGCACAACAACAGGCATCAGTACAGCAACAGGCATCAGCAGAACCACAGTTTTCAACTCAGTCTATATCTTCAGCGTTCAGTGGAATGAGCCTTGACGACTCGAGTTACATGCGTGGAGCCACAGCTCCAAATACTGGTTCGTTTGCTTTCTCACCTTTTGCGCAACAGCCGCAGTCACAGCAGCAGCAGCATCCCTTTTACATCATCGGGCGTTCCCCTGTTCAGCAACAACAACAACAGCATCAACAGCCACAGCAATTTCAGCAGCGGCAACAGCACCAACAGCAACAGCAGCAACAGCAACAGCCTCAACAACCGGGTATTATTTTTCAACTGCCAAATTTGCTTAACAGTACATAGATCAAGACAACCATACCTTTTAACAGAGTGGATTTTTACTCCTGGAGTTTCGAATTTGAGCTTCTTGCGCAGTCCGCTGGGCTATGGCCTTTCTTCACTGGCGAGTTTATGTATCCTGTTACGGGAACACAACTAGAGCAGCTGAGTTTCTTGCACGCCTCTCTCGGGGCATATACTGTTCTTGTACGGAACCTGTCGCCGAAGGAGCAACTTGGTGTCCGATCGTTTCATTCAAGCTTAACACCAGCTGAAACTGCATGGAACCACTTGAAGGGGGTATACATGGCAAAAGATAAAATAACATTGAGTAAGATTCTTTCGCAGTTGACAAGTGTGCAGATGATGACAAACGAGAACGTCATGGATTACGTCAACCGTGTCCGTACACTACAAGATCAACTGGATAAAAGTGGGGGATACTTCCCTCATGAGATGTATCTCACGGTCCTTCTTGCTGGCCTTGGACCCGAATGACGACAGACGTGCGCCTTTCTGCGCATGAACCCGAACCTCTCCGAAGCTGAAATTTGGTCGTATCTTCAAGCAGAACAGCAAGATCTCGACCTGCAGTCACAACGCAATCAGAAAAAGGGGATACACTTGAGTTTTTACTAAAATCCAGAATCGCACCATCGTCATCCCCCGAAATATCCCTTCTGCCATTTTTGCAAGAAACCAGGACACACTTACCAGAATTGTCGTAGTCGACATCAAAACCGACGCAGCACTTCACAGCCTTATCATCGCTCGCAGCAGTTACCGAAGCCACATCAGCCCGCGCAACAGTCGACGACCCAAACGCAGCAGATGCCGAAAATTCCGCAGAATCTGTCTCCGTCACAGCATCGTCCTCCGGTCTTTGCATCTGCAACATCAGGGAAAGGGGTCTTTGGATGTATTACCACAGTTGATGTTTCAGAAACAGATTTCGAGACACGACTTGAAGAAACCACAAGTGCTGAAGGCATTCCCTTACCTCAAGTTTACGCTAACCTTGCTCGAATAATTTCAGGTCCGAATACTTGGTATCTCGACAGCTGCTGCGGTTGGCACATGTGTTCCACTGAAACAAGCTTCATCACCAACCAGCGTCCTTTTCGTTGTCCGATACCTGTCAGAGTCGCAAACGGAAAAACTATTATGGCACGATCTGTTGGGAGTGTCATGCTCGAATCAATCGACACGGGATATTCACTACACGTTACCAATGTTCTTATCGTCGCTGGGCTTGGCTTCAATCTTCTCTCCATGGCTCAGCTCCTGGCACACAAAATACGCACTCAAGGCAACTGTGTTACAATGGATAAGGAGTTATGGCACAGTTCATCAAATACTTACCTTGGGCGTGCCACCACTCAGCATGGCGTATCCGTACTTCAGTTCGCGGCACAGGGAACTTCTGGAGATTTTGAACACGTCCTTGCACTTGGTCCCTAGGATCACCCAGAAGAAACATATTATCAGCACGTGGATATTGACTTTCGAGCAACTACTGTACCAACGACTTCTCGAACTGCATCCACCGTACTTACCGCATTGGATACCTGGGAGTTTAGTACCGCTGATGCCGGCGCTAATGCTTGGCGAACATTTTACACTACTCGTGAGGCTCTTCAAGGGACTCCAGTTCCACTTTGGGGAGAAACTAGTGGACTTGCAGCTGATGAACCTGACGTCGTTGAAGAAGCCGAAAAGGAAGAAGTCGCCGAGCAGCCGTGTGCAACAGTAGTTGTAGCAGAAACACCTGCCACAACATCAACAGAAGCAGCATCAGAAGTTGCAATCGCAACTGCAGCAACACCTTCAAATGTTCCGTTACCACTTACACGTTTCATCGAAGGAGAGATTGACAGGTCACCAACGCTTTCTCCTTTTATTATTTCTTCGTTTTATACTAACGCCGATTTCTACCTGCGATCATCATGACACAAAGCCCCAGAAGATATCTGGCATCAGCGGTTAGGACATCCATCGCAGGGGATTCTTAATCATTCAATACGAGCAGCAGTTCTGGATAAAAACAGTCTTCTTTTACCTGACGGCACGGAGATGAAGCCGCAGTCCCGTCCCATGGTTTGCACCACGTGTCCGGTTGCCAACCTTACGCACGATCCGTTTCCAAGTCATTTTCCTGGCTCAACACGTTATAAACTGATGCAGAAAGTCTACAGCGACATACTAAACTTACCTGAAGCAGGACCTAAAGACGAGCAGTATGTGATAACATTCATCGAAGCATCTACACGCTACGTTTGGACAACAAACCTTCCCACTCGGTATCTCGCCCATTCCGTCGCATGGCTCGCCGTCGCTGAAAGAGAGTCTGGCGTGAAACTGCAAGAATTCAGAGTGATGGTGTCGGGGAGTACACCAGCAACACTTTCACAGAATACCTTCAGACTCTCAGCATCAAATGGAAGCAGTCACTGCCGCGTGCACACCAACAGATGGGGGTAGCAGAGAGGATGAACCGAACTCTGCAAGAGAAGATGCGTGCTCTTCTGACGCAGGCAGCTCTTCCTCCTCGTTTTGGGCCGTATGCGATGGACCACGCCGTGCTTTTACACAACCTTCTTTCTTCAACATCCCTGCCCGAGTTCTCTTCTCCACACCTGCAGTGGACACGTACAGTGGGCAGTACCAAACTTTTACGAGTTTTCGGGTGTGTCGTACAGTTTCGTCCTCCAACTGCAGCACTCGGCAAATTTTCTCGTTCGGAAAATTTTCCGAACGGCGAAAAACAGTATCACGCATGGAAGATTTTTTATCTTCGCTCCAACCAAATCGTCCCATCACGTGATTGTCTCTTCTATGAAAGACTCACCTTGCCCGTTTTTCGTGCCCACCAGGCAGCAGCTGCCAACCCCGCCAGGCTGTTCGAAGGCTTGCGTGCATTTGCAACTGACGAAGCCGAAGCTGATGTACAGGGCGAGGACGTTTCTAAAGCTTCCGAAGCTGCCGCAACAGACATTCCCGAACCTGTCACCTCGACCGGCATACCTGAATTTATACCTCTTGCAGATGCTGACCAGGATGATGTTCGCGAAGTTCACCTCAGTTATGAACGCGATCGCCAACAGCAGCCGATGCCCGCCGTCTCCGACGAAGCAGTTCGTGTTACACCTGACAAAATTGGGGGGGAAGAAGGACCAGAAGAAAATTTCGCAGGTGCAAACGAGCGGTTTCGTCGACGCCGATCACGCTGCTGACTCTACTAATCGACGGTCGCGCACTGGATTCATCTACCGGCTTGAACCTATCGGACCTATTTCTTGGAATTCGACAAAGTAGGAGTTGATTACTCACTCCTCTGCTGAAGCTGAATTCATCGCTGTCTGCACAGCAACACGCGAAGGACTTTACCTACAGGAACTATTGGAAGAAGCGAAGTTGACGGCAACTACCTAGTTTACCCTACAGTGTGACAACCAAAGTGCAATTCGCATCGCGCACAAGCCTGGTTTCGTCAACAGGACGAAACATATTTCTCTGCGTTACTTTTTCGTCAAGGATGAAGTCGAGAAGGGGAGGATGCGATTGGTCTATTGTTCGACCAACGAAATGGCTGCCGATTTCCTCACGAAGAAGCTGACACGACAGAAGTTTCAATACTGTAACAAGCTTTGCGGGATCTTCAAGACGTGACTCTATCGGACTTCCAGAAATGAAGGGGAGTGTTGTGGTATATTTTATATTTAGCATTTCTGTAAGTCGTTTATCGATAGATAGTGTCGAATCCTACTGTAGAAGATAAGTCCGTAGGATAACGTCAGCAAATAGCGCTCATCATAGGACAGTCGTTTCAGTCACGCGAATAGTCGCACCTCTTCATTATCATCTAGGGCGCATAGCGCGATAGTGACGAACAGGTACATTAGCGAATAGGTACTTTTCTAGAGCTATAAATCTTTGTTGTGTCCCTTTTATTATTAACCTTGAGATTTCAACTTTGAGACTTAACTTCTGCAGAAACATATACTCAGGTTCACTCTTACAAGACTTCCGCTGTCTTACTAGTCTACCGTTCCAGTAAAGATCCTAGGCTAACACTTGAGGTTTTCCAAGTGTTCGTGTTTGCAGATTTTATACTTAGTCTTCTGCAACACCTGTCAATTTTTTTCAGAACAAAATCAACTTGTTTGCCTCATTCTAGTCAACTTTTCTATTCTGAGATGGTATCCGCGCTAGGTTAGGTCCTCCCCGCTCACCCGCGCTTCCACTCTCGTCCTAGCCCTAGCCGCCCGTTCCTAGCCGCCCCTTAGAGCCCCCCCAGCCGCGTCCGTCCTATAGGCCAGTTAGCGCCCTTCCGGCCCCGTTAGCGCCCCGTTGGCCCCGTGCGCCCCCTCTAGCCCGTTAGCACCTTGCTGGCCCCGTTAGCGCCCTCTGGCCCCTTAGCACCGCGCCGGCCAGTTAGCGCCCTGCCGGCCCCGTTTGCGCCCTCTGGCCCCGTGCGCCCCGTTGGCTCCGTTAGCGCCCCATCGGCCCCATGCGCCCCTCTGTCCCTGCTCGCCTCGCTGGTTCGTTAGTGCCCCGCCGGCCCGTTAGCACCCCGTTGGCCCTGTTAGCGCCCCGTCGGCCCCGTGCGCCCCTCTGGCCCTGCTCGCCTCGCCGACCCGTTAGCGCCTCGTCGGCCCTGTACGCCCCACTGGCCCTGCTCGCCCCGCCGGCCCGTTAGCGCCCCGCCAACCCGTTCGTGCCCTCACGGCCCCGTTAGCGCCACGTCGGCCCCATGCGCCCCTCTGGCCCTGCTAACCCTGCAAGCCCGTTAGCGCCCTGCCGGCCCGTTAGCGCCCTAACAGCCCCGTTAGCGCCCCGTCAGCCCCGTACGCCCCTCTGGCCCTGCTCGCCTCGCCGGCCCCTTAGCGCTCCGTCGGGCCGTTAGCGCTCTACTGGCCCCGTTAGCGCCCCGTCGGCCCTGTGCACCCCACTGGCCCTGCTCGCCCCGCCGGCCCGTTCGCGCCCTCACGACCCCGTTAGTGCCTCGTCGGCCCCGTACGCCCCTCTGGCCCTGCTAGCCCCACCGGACCGTTAGCGCCCTGCCGGCCCGTTAGCGCCCTACCGGCCCCGTTAGCGCCCCGTCAGCCCCGTACGCCCCTCTGGCCATGCTCGCCTCGCCGGCCCCTTAGCGCCCCGTTGGGCCGTTAGCGCTCTACTGGCCCCGTTAGCGCCCCGTCGGCCCTGTGCACCCCACTGGCCCTGCTCGCCCCGCCGGCCCATTCGCGCCCTCACGACCCCATTCGCGCCCTCACGACCCGGTTAGCGCCTCGTCGGCCCCGTACGCCCCTCTGGCCCTGCTAGCCCCACCGGACCGTTAGCGCCCTGCCGGCCCGTTAGCGCCCTACCGGCCCCGTTAGCGCCCCGTCGGTCCTGTGCGCCCCCCTCTGGCCTTGTTCGCCCCGCCGGCCTGTTAGTGCCCCGCCGGCCCCGTTAGCGCCCTACCGGCCCCGTCAGGGCCCCGTCGGCCCCGTGCACCCCGTCGGCCCCCGCCAGCCGGCCGGCCAGCCACCCGCCTAGCCAGCCGGCTCCAGCCTAGCCCGCCCCGTGCGCTTAGCCAGCCGGCTCCAGCTCAGCCGGCCCCCGCTTCAACGGCCAGACGCCTAGCCATCGAGTCGCAGCGTCAACCCGCCGGCTCTGGCTCCTTTCAGCGCCGGCTCCCCTACCGGCTGTCTCCACCGCACTCAACCGCACTCCACCACACTACACCGCACTCCACAACTCTCCACTGCTCTCCACCGCACTTTACCGCACTACACCGCACTCCACAACACTCCATCGCTCTCCATCACACTCCACCGCTTCCTCCACCTGTCCTCCTCACTCTGCCAGCGGCCGTCAGCAGCTGCAGCAGTGGCGATAGCGGAGTCACAGCTCCATCTGGACGCAGAGGGTCGGGTGCTCGACTTCGAGGCGTGGCTGGTCAACCTTCGGCGTCACCTTACAGGTCAGCGCCAGGACGGTCACTCCCTGGCTGTTCATGTCGATGGCCTGCTTCCCCGCCCCCCTGCGCCTGCTGCCCTCCCTGATGCCCCCACCACTGCTGAGCGTGAGGCCTTTTCCGCAGCTGCGCTTGCTCGTGCCGTCTGGTACTTGCGCGACGCTGTAGCATAGCTTGCTATCAGCCATGCGCCCGCTGCCTGAGCGTTCTCGCTTTACCACTGTAGCGAACGCCCCGACTTTCTTAGATGCTGACATTGCGTGGTATTCCATCCCCGCCATTGCCTCTGCTGGTCGCTTGATCCTTCCCATGCTGTTCCTCGATCTTGCATCCTTCCCCACTGTCGCCGACTTTGCCACGCACCTCCGCGCGCTTGAAACGAGCTACCACGCTACTAGCACTGAGGCACAGCTCACTGCCTTCCCATCGCCGTTCTGCACTACCCTTTATCTTATCGCCACGCGCCTCCCTGACTACCTAGCCATAGCCCGCGACCACTTCCTTAGTTAGCACACGGGTGACCTCACTCTTACCGCCTTTATCACTGCCTTGTCTGAGATACTAACCCGCCAGAGCAGTATCGCTCAGTCTAGCGGTACTATGGCGGTGCCTATCTTTCAGGGCTGTGCTCCCTCCCAGTGCACTTACTCTGACGTATCTGCTGCTGTTGCTGAGACCGCTGCTGCGGCCTCAGCGCGGAAGCGTCCGGGTAAGGGTCGCCGCCCCAAAGGGGGGCGTGGTGGGGGGGAGGGGGGTGGCGGTGGGGAGGGTGGCGGCGGTGAGGGCGAGGACGGTGGTTCAGACGAGGGGACCGGGGCTGGTGCCCCGGAGCAACAGCAGCAGACTCAACAGCAGCAACAGCCGCAGCCGCCGCAGCAGTCGTCGCAGCAGCTGCAGCCGCCTTGGGGACCCCCGCCGCCGTGGTGGTCTGGCGACGCTAGCGACGGTGGTCGTGGGGGGGGGGCGCAGCTCGGTGTCGGGTGGCAGCTCCAGCGCGGTCACCTGCCAGTACCAGCTTCAGACCGCCCCTCGCCGCGGCACTGTCTGCCTCCAGCCTGGCCACACCGCCAACAGCTGCTACCGCCGCCTAGACAACCTGTTCCGCCACCGCTTTGGTCCTGCGTCGGACCCTCCAGACTGGTACGCCCTGGCTCGGCGTCGTGTGCCGGACTTTGAGCTTGACATGGATCAGATTACGAATGCTATGTATGTCATGTATGCTGATGACTCTAGTGTGATTGAACCCTATTACCCGGTGTTGCCTAGCATAGGCGTGTCCATTGTGGGTAGTCTAGGCTCCCCTGTTGCGTCAAGCGCAAGACCGTGTGCCTTGTTTAGCCTAGGCTCCATACTTGCCCCTCTGTCAATTGCCGCTAGCGCTTCGCTCTCCTTCACGCTTGACCTGCTTCTTCCGTAACCGCACTTCCCTTACGCCGCTTGCCGCCCCTATCGATGTCGCACTTGCAGACCCCTCCTCAGGTCCGGTAGTTGCGCGTAGCTCCACCACCCTTCTCTGTCCGGCAGTCCCCTCGGGCACTCTTGCAAGCCTGCACATCCCTTCGTTATCTAGGAACCTAGTTGGTGTCGGCTGTCTTCAGGACCTCGATGTCACCACTACGTTCCTCGGACACGAGCGGTACGCTGTCTGCACCGAGACCGCCACTGGTGCTCTTCTGACCACGTTCCCCCGGGACCATGTGTCTTGCCTGTTTACGCTTGACACTGCGTCCCCCCCGGTGAGGGCGTCCCCCCATGTAGCCGCGGCTTGCTCGTGTCGGTCGCTCACTCACCCGTCGTTGCTGTGGCACCACCGCCTCAGTCACCCTGCACTCTCGCGTCTGCGTCACATGTCCCAGCACGGCCTTGTCCTAGGTCTCCCAACATCACTCCCTTCCCTCCCTCCCTCGCCTGCGCCGCCGTGCATGCCCTGCGTCAAAGGCAGGATGCGCCATGCACCTCACTCCTCCTTGCTTCGCCCTGCCATCGCGCAACTCCAGACCCTGCACCTGGACGTCTGGGGCCCAGCCCCCGTCCCTGGGCCGCGTCGAGAGCGCTACTTCCTGGTGCTTGTTGACGACTACACATGCTACACCACGGTGTTTCCCCTGGAGCGGAAGGCCGACGTGCCTGATGTTCTTATCCTGTAAGTCGTAGCTGCGCGAATCCGCCGCGGTCTCCCGGTGCTGTGTCTCCCGGTGCGGCGAGTTTGCCTCCGGTCGGCTTGGCCGGTTCTGTCATGCGGAGGGCATCACCTAGTCGTACACCCTGCCGGACTCCCCAATGAAGAATGGGGTCGCTGAGTAATGCATCGGCTTGGTCATGGAGGTGGCTCATACCACCATGATCCATGCTGGTGCACCCCATTTTCTGTGGCTGTTTGCTGTTCGCTACGCCGCTCACCAGCTCAACCTTTGGCCCCACTCACAGCGGCCGCAGGTTTCACCGACCCTCCTCTGGACCGGGTCTCCTGGTGACGTGTCTGTGTTCCACATCTGGGGATGCCTTGCTCACGTTCGTGCCTCCAGCACGAAAAAGCTCATTGCCTGCACCATCCCCTGTGTCTTCCTTGGTTTCCCCCTCGACTCTTCTGACTGGCACTTTTACCACCCGCTGTCTCACCGCTTCCTTCACTCGCATGACGTCACTTTCGACGAGTCTGTCTCATTTTACCGTAGCTTTCCCCACCAAGGTCTCCTGGTCTCCCCGCCCCTATTTATGGTTCCCACTCCCCCAGTAGCCCCTACTCCTCTTCCCCCCAATTCTGCCCCGTATGGTGTGTCTCACGCCACTCCCCTCCCGTCGGTTGTCCCAGTCGAGGAGTCGGCTGACTCTGGTGGCCCCGCGGCGCAGTTCTCGCCGCCTGTCTCTCCCCCGGTGTCTACTCCTCTGCCGCCGCAGCAGCCGCCGCCGTTGCAGCAGCAGCAGCCGTTCGTGGACTTTGGGGGTGCAGGCGTTGAGGAGGGTGCTATTCCTGGGGTTCCTGTTGTAGTTTGTCCCGGTGGCCTCGGGGGTGGCACCAGTGCTGGAGAGGTTTCTTGCTCTAGGGGTGCTTGTTCTGGGGGTGCTGGAGTGGGGTGTTCCGGAGGTAGCCGCGGTGCAGCTGGCGGTCCTGGTGTCGGCGTCGAGGAGCAGCAGCAGCAGTCGCCGCTTGTGGGCTTGTGATGTTGGATCTGGACATGTCTCAAATAGGTGCTGCCTTGTCTTTTGTCAACTATGATGACTCTAGTGCTGTTGAATCTTATTATTATCCTGCTGTATGTAGTCTCGGTGCCTCTGCTGTGTATAGTCTAGGTTCCCATTTGGGACCCAGTGGAGCCTGCACCACCCTATCTACGGTCTTTGTTAGGCACCACATGAGTGGCACAACACATTCCGTTTACACTTGTTGATCTACTGTTCTTCCCTTGCTCAGCTGGTCCTTCGCTCCTTATTCGTTCTAGTCATACTCCGTTCTACATCCTTGTGTACGTAGACGATCTGATATTTTCTACTCTTGACAAAGTCGCATTGGCCTCAATGAAGACCGAGCTGCTCAGGCGCCATACGTGTACGGACCTGGGGGAGCTGCGGCGTTGTTGCAACACTAACTTGGCCTAGAGATCTCTCATAACCGTGCCCCGCGGACGATCACTCTCTCCCATTCCCATATGGTGCAGCAGATCCTCCGGCGGTTCGGCCTTCAGTTCTCTTCAACACAGCCCACCCCTCTGCCTGTGGACCACAAGCTCTCTGTTCCTGCTATGACAGAGCCGGCCGAGCCTACTGGTCTATAGGCAGAGTTGGTGGGGTGCCTCATGTACTTGATGACGTGCACTCGACCAGATCTAGCATACCCTCTCAGTATCCCTACTCGCTTTGTTGCGACTGACAGACACCGATAAGAGCACTGGTCGGCTGCCAAGATTTGGCGAGTACATCAGGATTGGGGCTTGTTCTGGGAGGACGCCAGCCAGTGGTCCTCACTGGACACACAGATGCATCGTGGACTGACGACCTCGAGACCCTCATATCCTTACTGGGCTGCTGCTTTAGCCTTGGTGCGGGTGTAGTCTTGTGGAACTCCACGAGATCCTCGTCTGTAGCTCACTCCAGTTGTGAGAAAGATATACACTGGGGCTATGGCCGCTCAGGAGCTCCGTTGGCTGACGTTCTTGCTTGCCGCCTTAGGTGAGCAGCCTAGATAACAGGGCCATGATCCTCCTATGTTAGGAGGCCAGACTTGAGGGCAGGGCGAAGCACATCCATCTGCGGTACTTCCTGCTACTGTACGTGAGCTGCAGCATCGTGGTCAGGGTCGTGTAGTACAGTTGGCCTCAGAGGCCAACATAGTTGATATCTTCACCAAGGCCCTAGCGCCTCGTGACCATCAGCGGTTTTGTTCCAACTTGGTCTTTGTTGCCTCCCCCTTGTATCTTGATCTCTGCTATACTGGCTTTGTACTTTCTGCTCTATACCTGCTGCCTTGTTACACTTGCTGACTAGCCTTTTGGCCCAGGCCCCACGATATCAGGAATTTCACGTTGTTTACGGATTTTTTCAGGGTCCTTGCTTGTACTAACCCTGATGAATCAGCCTTAAAAATGAGAAAAATAGGACCATGGAAAAACTAGAACCAGCCTTGACTGTACCGTAATCCCCCGTATATAGTACCCGCTAGAATTCAGCACCCCCAGGTAGCTTGAGCAGGGGTGTTTAATTAAGCTGGATCTAGATAACACCCTACTTTTGGGCGTGAAAATAAATGAACACCCCCCTGCTACCCATAATCTTCGTTTCGGCAGGAAACACAAGAATTTGTCGTGCATAGTTGCGTGTTGCCGTTCATTTCTCCCTCCTGTTGTGCCATGCGTATAAACTTGAGGGCAAGTGAGGAAAACGGGCTGGTGGTAAACGCGTCATGGGTAGGAAAACTGAATCTGTCGAAACGAAAATGTCGCTGAAACCTCGAAGTCCCGAAATCATTTCTTGCCTCTCGCGCGCTCTGACCAAAATGAACTTCCGCCGCCGCCCACTGATTGGAGGCATCAAGGACGAGGCCTGCTGCACTTGTTTATTGGGTGAATTGCTCTGACTCTTGACAACGTGGCAAGCAGATGGGCCACATTGTCAGGTACGCGATGAGGTGACCAAAACTAGGCACATGATTTCCAACAAGCAGGTGAAACATGCACACTTCATTTTCAAATTGAAAAACCATATGCACATTCCATAGTTCCTGGATGTTATACGAAAATTACATTTATTTACACCCACCCCAAAATTTAGGTGAATTTTTCTTACCACCATAGGGTACTACATACGGGGGATTATGGTACTTGTTGTTCAATACATGCATGTCTTGCTACAATTTTTGGTTGGCCTTGTGACGTCTTGTCTCAGTGGTCGGACTAGTAGTGCTGCCCTGAGTTGCCTTGATTGTGAAAGCTTGCTTAGGTCCTCTTGAAAGGCAGCATACTTCATTTCATATGGGCAGCGTGCTTCATTTCATATGGGTTGCACACATTGGATCTCGTCCAATAAACTACTAAACACATAGCTAGGGTGGATGGAAGGGGAAACTCAAATGAGTTGAACTAGAAATGAAGAACGTGGGTGAGGCCGAGAGGCCTCACGTTCCTCTTTTGAATGCAAAAGAGGGTTAGGTGCGCTTCGCCGCTGCCTTTCCTGCATCGGCCCTTGCTACACTATAACAATACACATTTTTAGAAGTGTTACACGCTTTCAAAAAACTACATATTGTGAAAGCTTGCTTAGGTCCTCTTGAAAGGCAGCGTGCTTCATTTCATAAGGTTCTTCTGAGGCATGTGGAGGACAGGTCGGTGTTGCCGCTCAATGGATAGCTGGTGGTTGTTGGGCGATGGGGTTGCGGATGCATCTTGAAGCTGCATGGAGGCTGCAAGAAGGTGGTCTTGCGCTATAGTGACGTAGAGCTCCTTTGCACTGTCGCTGTGCCATCGGCCTAGATGCTTGAAAAGCCTATCAGGTATCCCCAGGCTGGCCACTGTGGTCGTGGCGCCCTTGCGGAAAGAGTGGGTGCCAATATTGGTGGGGTCCATGCCTGCTGCGGTAAAGGCTTCCAGACACCAGTTCCGAATGGTGGTGTATGAAGGTGCGGCGTCCCGTGGGGTGGCTTTGCCTCTGGTCCCAAAGTCGCGAATCAGAGGCCCGTGTGGGGTGGCGGTGTGGCCTGCAAGGTGAATGAAGTGCAGCGTGCAGCTGACAGGGCAATAGGGTCCGGTCGTGGCGGCGATGGGGACCCAGGTGCCTTTGCTTTCCTGATCCGTCTTGGAGTGTGGGATCAGGACCCACATTGCCTCGTCCTCAAATTGTACGTCATTCCACTGGATGCTGACAAGGTCCGAGTAGCGTAGGAATGCTGCGAACATGAGCAGCGGAATGAAACCCTTCTGGTTTGTGACTGGGTTGGTTGATTCGAGGAAGGGACGGGCCATAGTATGGACTTGGTGGAGCGACAAGGGTTCCTCATTCCTCGTGGGGCGTGCCCAATGGCGTTTGGCAAATTCGCATACTTGTATCGTGAAAGGGCCGTTTATGGGAGAAGGTTTGCCGGTCATCCGGTGTGCGAAAGAGATGGCAGAGCATGTGAGGGATATGGCAGAGACGGTTGCTTGGTGATTGATTGCGTGAACAAGATAAGCGTTGTGTCCATGGTTGGCAGACAACCGAGCTTGAATTGCACGCAGAATGAACAAAATTTCTACCAGTACGGGTCATAGGTCATGATAGTGGAGGGCGCCCGGACGTGGGTGGTTATGCGAAGTAATTGTGTCTTTAACATCGAGAGCATGCCTCTAAATAAACACCATACATGGAGGAGTTATATCTTATAGGTTACATGCAAGGCAATCATCTGGCTATGAGGCAGGCCTTGGCCGGCAAAAGCAACGAGTGTGTGCCAGGGCGGAGACATTGGGTGCCGTGGGTGAGTGGGATATGGGCTACTATCTACGGCACCCATTCACGGGGATGATAGTTGGAGGAGTGGCCACCATGATGCGCCGGGCCATTCGGGGATGACCAATGTTAGCTCAGCACGTGTGCGTTGGGCATGTCGCAGGGTGGCTGGAATGTGGTGGGGCGGGGGAAATGCGAAGCCATGCTCGTGCTGCCAATTACACTGGCAGAAAGTATTGCCCGGATAATTGCCTTAAAACATTTCTCCTACCGGTTTGGTGCCTTTTTTGTCAAGTTACGAATCAAATTTCGGCATTGGCTGTAAAGTAGTACTGTAGTGTATGTGACAGATGCTTGGTTCAGTTTTTTAGGGGTCGATTTTTTAGCGAGGACGAGAATTCGTTCACGTGGGTGCATCCGGACAGTTCAAGCCAAGCAGCGTACGAGATCTATTTCCTAACCTCGCTTTTTCTACTTACTTGCCCTCGCGACTATCGAGTAGTCAGGAGATAGGCTAGGACCGCTGCGACGATTAGGCCGTCATGAAACCGATAGATGCGGTGCGCCGCGCACGGATCATTACCCTGTTGAGGAGGGGTTATATCACTCGTCGAATCGCTAAACAGCTAGGCGTGGGCAAGAGCACGGTCCACGATTATCGACTTAAGGCGATTGAAGAGTCTAGCCGCGATGCCGTGCGTCCTACGATGCCCTCAGCCGGTCGCCCTCGCTTAGTGATAGAGGGAATTCGCCGTGGCATAGTTCGGTCGATTACTAGCGGGGAGGCCAAAACCTCCGCTCACGCGGCGAAGATTGTCGAGATGCAGCACGGCATCATGCTGCATCCTAGGACGGTACGTAATGCTTTGAATAGCAGTGGACTTGTTGCCATCCAGCAGCCCACGAAGCCGCGACTCTCTCGAAAAAACATACGCGATAGGCTAGAATGGGCCCGTGCCCATGCCGACTGGACGGTTGACGACTGGAAGCGGGTGATCTGGCCGGATGAGACCAAGATCAATCGGTTTGCTTCCGACGGACGCTCCTATGCCTGGGTTCGCGAAGGTGCTGCCCTCCAAAGCCACCAAATCAAGCAGACCGTCAAACACGGGGGCGGCTGTTTGATGATTTGGGGGTGCATGTCGTATGATGGCGTGGGTTTCATGTGCAAAATAGATGGTAGGATGGACGGACCGCTCTATCTGAGTATACTGCAGGACGAGCTCAATAGTACGATTGAGTTTTATCAACTTTCACCCTCGGAAACTATCTTCCAGCACGACAACGACCCGAAGCACAAGTCGCGTATCGTGCAGGAGTGGCTTAGAGAGCAAGAGTTTGAGGTGCTAGACTGGCCGTCTTCCTCACCCGACCTCAACCCAATAGAGCATTTATGGGCTCATCTCAAGAGGCAGCTGGCCAAGCACGAGAAGCCTCCCACTGGTATGTTGGACCTTTGGGAGCGTGTGCAGGAGGAATGGGAGAAGATCTCGGCGGATGTGTGCATCCACCTGGTGGAAAGCATGCCCAGGAGGGTGAGGGTGGTAATTAAGGCGAAAGGGCGGTGGACTAGGTACTAGTTTGGGGTTGATGTAACTTGCTGCTTGTGCCTGGCAATAATTGTCCGCATGTACCATGATTGTTAATTTCTGTTATTTGTTGTAAACATCTATATCTTTGTGAGATGTAAGGCATGGGCGTAGAGCTTTACCCCAACCTACATACACTAGGCACACCAAAAGATTAAGGCTTAATGTCCATGACCCCCTAAAATGGCAAAATTCCTGGAAGTCACAAACATGTGGACAATACTTTCCGCCACTGTAAGTGAGAAAGCGCCAATCGCTGTTGCCTCAGGATGAGGGGACTTGGAACAGAACCGCTGCAGCTGGGCATTGCATACGTTGGCAAAAAAATCGATGGAGTGAGGTCCAAGTCGACGATCCAAGAGCCAGAACTAGTGGGTTTGGAGTGAGTAGTCGTCGTAGTCTTGGACTTTCGAGAGCTCATCCCCGTGGGCGTTCATTTCTCTCGGGATCCATTCGACAGCGAGTTTCGTCTGATTCTCCAAGCACATTCTGATGATCGCTTGACATAGCATCGTGAGTGACGGGTGGCGTGAGCCGCCCTTGCGAAGGATGAACACCACCCCTTGGTTGTCGACGTGAACCAGCAGGTGACGCCTGACGAGGTGGGTGGTGAATGTCCTAAGTGCCCAAAGGACGCCTTTGAGTTCCCTTCGAGTGCTAGAGGTGGGCACGAGCTCTTCTGGCATGCGATCGCTGGCCTCGATGTGCGTGCCAGGGAGTTGAGTGACGATGGCACCCCAATTGTGGGAACTTGCATCAACGTGGATTACCGTGTCGTATTGGTGAGATGGAATGGGGCGCCATTGAATTGGTCAAATTGCGAAAGCCAGAAGCGTACCTCTATTAATGCGGTTGGAGGTAGTTGGGCTTTGTCATGCCAAGACGTGGCATCGGCGATGAGTCGCAGGAGCTCATGACTGAAGGCTCGTGCTGTGGCGCCCAATGCTAGGGTCATGGATTCCAACATGCCGGTGACTCGCGCAAGGGAGCGAATGGGGACTCGTCGTCCTGGGTGATGATGTCAGTGAGTGTGGCTAGGAGCTGAGCTCGTCGTTCATGACCGATGGAGAACGCGTCGCGAGCTGCGTCGACTTCTAGGCCATGGAAGCGGATCAGTTGCGTGGGGTGGAGATGCATTTTTTTTCCGTTGATAACTAAGCCAACCGCCTTTAGCTCTTGGGACTGCGACGCATGCTGAGTGCGCGTGCGTTTGAGAGTTGCAAAGGAATAGAAGGTCGTCGACGTACGGGACGACGCATAGGCCACTGGCCCTCCACCACTTTGCCATCTGTTTGATCAGCTGGGTGAAAACGAACGGGACCGTGGCGAGACCAAACGGCAGCGAGCAGAAGGAGTAGTACGCGCCCTCAAATTGGAAGCCCAAATACTTCAAGTAGGAGGGGTGCATCTCAACGTGGTGATAGCTGGACTTCAGGTCGATGGAGAACATCCAGTCGCCGGGACGGATGAGTTCGGCTACCCGATTCAGGCGTTCATACTTGAACTTTGGAATTTCCAGGTGGACGTGTGAAGGTCGAGAATGAGGTGACATTTGTTGCGCTGCTCGATGACGTGTCTCGTGTAGGGACTGGCATGGCAGAGCCAGTGGCAACAAGTTCTTGAATTGCTTCACGAGTGAAGTCAAGATGTGTGTGAACGCCGCCATGGTTATTATCGTCGAAGGCCGGTGGGGCTGTGTGCTTTCAGGGCAGCCAATACCCTTTGGCGATTATAGGTAAGATGAAACTGCTATCGCACCAC